>JTDE01003676.1:0-40054 GCA_014338405.1 Paragonimus skrjabini miyazakii | reverse complement strand
GTTTATCAGCGACACTGGACGCAGAGAGGACGCAAGGCTCGCGACACCTAGAAGTGTGTTTTGTATTAATTGATTAGTTCGAGTAAGTTGGTTTAAACGCCGGCTGTATATGTGAAGTTGAGGAAGGTGGAAAGTGTGAATCACAGTGACAATTATGAAATGGAAAATAGTGTACAAAACGCTTAACCACAAATTATGTCAACAATATATTCACACAAAAGTGAAGCGTAACTTTTGCGACTTGGAACCAACTAGCTCAGGTTGTAGGTTCAAGCATCTGCTTTCCAAGTGACTTTGTAATTTTATTACGATTACTTATTACAATTATCTCATTACGGTAAATTTGGATGAACTCTCTGTTTATATCTACTACCGTCTTTTTTCCAGGTGGGAGAAATTTCCATCCTTTTAAACATTTCAAGGTCAAAAGGTGAGCTGCCAATTGTGACTAAGATTGTTGGTTACAATATGATTTCTCAATCAACCCTATGGTTTTGTATCGATCTATGTTTTTCAATGAAATGGCTCTGTTTGGTTGTGTGCAGAAAATAGTTGTAAACTACAGTGCATATGCCATTTTATGATCATGTTGTTAGTATTCGTAACATGGTAGCCGTTATTAGTTTTATTTAATTGCGTAGAGCGCTTCAAGCTACTAATAAGTCTACCGGCTCAAACTAAACGTACGGTTACTACGGCGTTGACTATAGTTACATGATCGCAGTCTATCCCAAATAGCTCACTTCATATGGTCCCTTAGATGACCCCAAGGGGCTTTTGGGCTGGAGGAGGTTAAAAGTGTCGTTTAACTGATAGGCCTTCTCTGCAGTGGGACCCATGAGGGCAAAATGGGGACTGGCCGCAAAATCGTTTTATTGCGCGGATCCGCGCAAGTCGCGTGCGTAAGTGGGCTTCGAAGCCCACTTACGCACGCGACTTCTCTCAACTACTACGCACTAATCTGTTAGTTCTTCTAATACAACTTCTCCACCGCATCCACATTAATGCGAACCAATTAATGGGACCAACTGGTCCCTAACCTACATCACGACCTTTCAGTGCTAGAAAACAAGCAACAATGAAACGTTGTAAGTGCACGCAGATTTATTGTCGATAATCCTAAATGTACAACACGGTTGTTTGGATCAGTACACTAGTTTCTTCTCATACAAATGGTTGACAGTGCAAACCATATCTTCGTTCACTGATCTTCATTGTCCATATGGACGGCTTTTCTTCGAAGAGTATCGGAAAGGTAACGGATAAGATATTTCAATTGAGGACGCCAGTGAAGCAGATTAACCTAGTGTTGCTGTTTATGTGGATAAGAATGCATAAACAAACAGTTATAGTGGTTGCGCAACAAGCGATAGTTAATATTCGGAAGGCAACATATGGTTGATGTGCCACTTTAGTGCGTACGTGCACTAAATTAGCGTTTCCTCAGGTGTACTCGGCAATACCAAACGCAAAATAAAAATGCAAGTAGTATGCGGATACCAAAAATGTATTATTCGATAATTACAAATGGTCTTGATCAGCGCTAAACGACAACGACACGCGAAGTAGCTAGGGAGGCTAAGGATCCGACCGCCTAGCGCGCGAGCAAGCCGGAAGAAAGTTTATGGCGTCCTTGACGCGCATAGGCCGACAAGCATGCAAACAAACAAATGCGATTGCATGCGTCGAACAGACGGCAAACAAAGATCCTTAAGGCCCTATATACAATGTGAGTTAAGATTTTAGGAAGGATTTTACACATCGTACAGCAGGCCGGCCGGGGATATCTCCAGGTCACTACTCCACACTAGATATAACACAATTAACTTGTTGATGCAGGTTGCAAACGGAAGTACGCAGTTGTAGATAATAATCTGTTTTACCTGATCTGTCGACTTGTAATTTAGGTACACGAATTTCAGTGATCTGAAATGTGAGATGAAAAGAAATGTGTTGACAGTTAATACAACGATGCACAGTATAATGTTCCAAATGTGACACTCGTTCGTAATTCCTGTCGCATATTGTTAAGATCCCAATTCTGTAGTGGAAACGGGTATGCAGCACACAAATCTGAAAGCAGGTATTTAAACATACATATGTTTGCACATATACACCAGTAACGAAAGACATGTATGTCATATATGTCTATTATTTATTGAAAGGATGCAAAATAGGTACAAAAACATTATCCGTTGCATGAGGAATACAGGGACATTCATCAATGATACAAATAATCCGTTTCAAACATGTGATAGAAGAATTGGTGATAACCAGATGGATAAGCTGATCACCGGAATCAAGGTAGAAATCGGAAAATGGGGACAATTTGTTAAATAGCTTATATAAGACTGTAGTAGACGTAAGCACTGTATATAACTTAGGTGTGAAAACGAGGTTAAATGTGATGAAAACGAAAGCAACTGACTCACAATAATTCGTAAAGGTGGTTTGCTTAGGTTTCCACTACAATGAATGATGGATAGATGGATGGATGGGTGCGATCTGTCGTGTTGCTCCAAAGAGATTGTGGGTTCTAAGCGGAGATAATCGTGATGACAGATAAATTCGGAGATATACTGAAATAAATGTTTGACTGCCTTAATCTTTAACTCTCCAGAAATCAGTACATAAGCGACAAGAAACGCAAAACGAAGGCAGGACCTCGAAGCTGTATTTTGTATTACCGATTCGTTCGATTCACATTGATTAAACATAAAGTGTACATGTGGATTTGAGGAGGGTGAAAGGTTTGAAGAAAAATGAAAGCACAAAATACTGTAAAAAGAACAACGACACAAAATTACGTTGCATGAACCTTCTACACTTCCGGCAAATAGTTGTCACCGAACGACGATCTTTTATTTTTTATTAAACATAATCAATATTGCGCTAAAACACGATGACACCGTAAAACAGATCATGACAATCTACCGGCTTTCTAAGTCAAACCAAGCTGAGCATAATAATTTATTACCGATTAATGCATTAAAGCAAGATGAGGGAGTTAAACATAATAACATGTAGGCGCTAACATCAACAACGGAAGTGGAGACATTGCAAAAAATATACACCACTGAATAATGTCGTGTACTTGCCGTGAAAAACCCACTTATATACAAAGCCCCATTTTGCTCCATTAAAAATGGGTCCGTGTGCTGCTTGGGATGAGCGCAGTAAGTTACACAAAGCGCACGCTATCGCTTATATTGCTACAAGTTTAAAGTGATGTATATTGACTTCAACGGTCTAATAAGCTCTTTATATCGGTCAACTTCTACGCTGTATCCCGCTGTATCCAGATATAATTTTGTCTTGTTACGATGCACTTTTTCAAAACCAACAGGAGTGTTTCCAATCATCCCGCATACATTCCATCTTTTTAAATGTTCTCTTGGAACTGGTTTTAGAGACGACAAGCATTAATTTATTTTAATCGTCCCGAGTAATGCAGGCACAAACTTATGATGATTTGTGCAGCTTACTGCGCTCACAGATTACGACCATTTAACTATAGCCAACGGCAGTTAATACAACACCTTGAATGTTGAAGTCATACTACTTGCTTTTTTTCCACGTTATTCGATTTTGTTGCTGTGCTGTAATAATGCACTTTGTTCTAGACCCTTGAAATTCATTTTCCATTATCGCGTTTATATACGCATGCCTCCGATATTAAACGTTTATACGTCAGTATATACATCAATCTATTCATCAAATAATTAATAAACAGTAAGCAAGGTGTGAAGCGGTCACTTATCTTTACCCTATTTGTACGTTATGTGTGGTCAGTAAATTGACGTAGTGAATGCCTAGCGAGTCTTTCTATGGACCACATGATTTAATGTTGTGCCAAATGGCATGTGGAAATCGATTTCAATTTCAATTTCAAATCTAGGACCAAATGAAGGTCTGCGCCTGTTGATTCTCTGACGTTTGACTGGCATGATTCGGAGGTTAACTGGACTGTGTTTTAGATCGATGCAAATTGTGGGAACTCTTCCACAAAGTCTCACTCCAGATTCAATGAGTTACTCAATGTTGATAATTCAGAAGACAACAAACAGCGCAGTACTCTATACATTTTCACGATCGATGAACAAGAAAGTGTACCTGCACACCTTTTGTCGTGGCAGGACGCTTACTGACTGTATTCAGTAGCGCGCGTGTAGCGCGCGGAACAGAGAAGTGAAGAAGTTCTACGCTAGCGAAACTCAAGCACACAATTAGTCTAAACAAATTTGCTTTGTAAGGAAGTGTCAAAACTGCGCAAGAAAATACCACCAAAAATTATGCCACTCTTAGAAGTTACTACAAATTGCGTTCGGTAGTGGTCTAGATGTAGGGATGGAAGAATAAAGGTAAAAAGTCCTGATTGCCCTGAAAAGCTAAGGCAAATCATTTTTCGATTAACATATGTAATTGTCGGCTGGATACTCTTGCTATCTACCTACTTGCATGGAGAAGACTGCGAAAATATAATTCTCAGTCATTTTATTCTTTATTTTCAAGACGTAACAAAGATGTTGTCTACCGTAGCGAATCAAAAAGATCTGTGAGGTCACGAGTAAATTTACAAGTTGAGATCCTACCTTCCCATTGGGCTAAATTGTTTATTCGCATAACGGTCACCCACTGGAATAGGCTAGCATCAGTTGTGTACCAATTAACATAGGAGACACCATCAGACTCGTGTATCTGTTAATAAGAGTGATCGCTGTGATAAACGATCTTTGTTTATTGAATCTCAGATTTTTGATCGTATTTGGTAACACTATTTTTCTGAACGGTGTTGCTAAACAAGCTACCCCATGATTACTTATCAGGAAAACTGGCATATGAAACTTTATTAAAACCGAACCTAATTGGGGAAAGTAGGTTATCAGCCTTGCACCCATATATCCGTCAAATAGTCACTGAGTCATTCAGACTTGAAGTATCCGGCGCAATTTACTAAATCCATAAACCACGACTGAGTGACAATCGACTACTGGTTCTATTTGACCAAATGGGGCCTTATACAATATGACGGGCTACGACATTATCTAAACTTGCAAAGAAAAAGTTAACCAAGGTTTTATAAAATTACCCTACCCATTGGGAAAAACTCTTCAGTTTTTCAATCGGATTCAAGTTTAGGTGAGTCAGGGAGATTTGGAGCCGCTCGTTGTTTTCCCAGCGTCTGTAAGTCGCTGAACCAAAAACGGGGTTTGGATGCATCAAGCCTAACTTAAGTCAATCACGTTTGCACTCATAAGTTCAACAATGAACTAAGTAATGTCTCAGCTCTCTTTGTTGTACTAATCGCGCGATGAAAAACAAAATGAACTTCTATTAGAAGTTATCAGAAACGTCAGTGATGAAGCAGGAAAAGGGACAGATGGTTAGCAGTAGGCATATAACATAAATCAGAAGTTAAATAGTACTAAACCTTTGGAGAAAGAGCCAACTATAACTCATGAGTGTCGAACTTATGCTGAAAACCTTTGGCCCAATTTAGAAGCACTACGTCTTTGGAAATAGCGATTCAGTGAACTAGGAGGCACTGAAACAAACGATATACAACCCTTACGCAATCAGATTGATTGTTCAACTTTGAAAGGTGTTCGATGAGAACCTGCAGCTCGGTTGGCATGAACATTCAGATAAGGTCGGGGTTACTTTGATAACGTAGTAAGCAGTTAGTGAGAATTAAGTCAGTCCGTAGCCGTTGGTAAAACGAACGAATACACTTCCAGTTCACTAAATATCTATGACAATAAAAAATCTTCACAGATTTTCATCGGAAGGGTCCTCGTATAAATTATGTTCTGTAAGGTTTTTCATTGTGCACCAAGCCTGGCGGGTTTAACTGGATACACTACCCAAAATGCGGCTTCATAGCTAGCAAACAGCTTGCAGAACATTTTAATCACTAAAATTTCGAAAGATAAGCAAATCATCCAACGCACACGAAAGCTTCTGCTGACAGAACGGTTTCGTAGGCTACTGGTTTCGAATTCGTCGGGAGTATTAAGATGTTGGTCCACCCTTTAGTTCAAAAAACGGCAGCTCCGTTACTTCAATATAGACCTGATAACATCTGATGAAACGATACGTACCACTTTTGTTCGCTGGCACCAGCCATTATTTTTGTCACATGGAGGTATGGTTTTTCCCTGTAAAGTCTGCGGTCCCGCTGAATTACTTACGAAATATTACATCTTGAGTATATCCGCAAGCATCAGCTGACGCACCTCCAGAAGATCGAAATGTTTATTGACGTAAATTAGAAAAACAGCACAACATCAAACCACAGCCCAAGCTGTCCTTCAGAACTTGCAGAAGTAACTACCCGTAACTACACCAGTATGTTGCAATCTGTCCCTCACAAACGTTCTGTTAATAGTGTCGTTTAATAAACTCTCTTGAAAATCGATGTAGATTATGGTTACGGATTTTTTACTGGTTTATTACCTTGATAATTTCTAGTCTAAAGTCTTATGATTTGTGTGGAAAGAGTGACCAAGTCTGAAACCATGTTGGACTGGTCGAGCGAAGTCTTGAACTTCTCTCTCATCAGCCTAATGAGGACCAGTTTCACCACGTCACCTCTCAAGCTAACAAGTGGCAGGTTGCCAACTGTTGTCTTGTCAGCCTTTTTACTTATGGTGCTAATAGCCGCCTTATGCCACTCCATGGGAAGACCCCGAAATTGATGGACTTTCGGGGGACGAATATGAGCAAGCTGAACAGAATCGGTCGCAATTTCACAATTGAGGCTTGGCCTTCGCTCATTAGATCCGGCCGCTTTCGTGGTATTTAGCTTCACCAGTAATGTAAAAGTTTTAACTCCCGAGGTCTCCAAATAACATGAGAGGAGAAATTTCCCGGCTTTCGCTTCTAAATTCCTGAAAGAGGCGAATGTTTTCGCTGAAAGGATACTAACATTTCGGTCCCCGATAATCACTCTTTGTCGAGATCAGGCCGGATTTGCGCACCATCTTGATCCACGGGCACAGGCACTGAGGTTGTGTGTCCTCTGCAACATTTTAATTATCAGAAGAAAGCTTCTGATGTACGAAAACATAGTCAGCTTTCGTTTGCTCGAACCATTTTCCAGAGTGAGCTGGATCAAACAACAGGATGCAGGTGGCTCCGCAAAACTTTAAGATGATCATGAAAGGTTATTTCCTTGAGCTATGCGCACCTGAATGTTACGATAGTCTGCGCATTTTACCCAGGCGTTTAAAGATGACCTTGTCTGCATATTAATGGGCAGGCACCCAGTCAACGTATAAGGCGAGCTAAAGTTAACCTATAACCTTTGATGGTAAGTTATAGAAAAATGGGGGTGCAGTTTAGTTTCGTTCTCAGGTATTGTAGGCCGGTAACTTGATCACGCAGTTTCTTGCACTAGTAAACATTAACTTCCGATGCTTCGACTGTGAAGATTCAGAATTGGGTTTTTGCTGCCTGGTACTATAAGGAAGCGGAAGAAGTGAGATGAAGTCACGTGTGAGGACGTCAATTTTTTAGAGTGTTTAATTTGCGAACACAGAGTTCCTGGCTGGAATACACTGACATAGCATACCTTTTATTATTCAGTCGGAAACTTCAATGGATGTCACTTGAGTTGATGGTGGGCTAAGTTCTAGTGTAAAATGATTTGTACTAGATAAACCCAAGGGAAAAAATGGAATTGTGCGTAGAAACAGTTTCACACATTTATGCCGATTTCTTGATTAGTGTACCACACTGATCCACTCAATCTCTGTTGATAACTGAAGCTAGCCTTCACAATCCAGTGGCGCACCAAAGGCACTTCTTAGAAGCACAATGTTGAATATGCACGTCTGATGCACATCCTTATGATTGTACAACAACGTCTTTGGTATCAGTTCATCGGTTCAGTTGTACACTACTCACTGAAGAACCAAATCACATTTTAATTTTCTGATCCTCAATAGTTGATTCTGCTGCGTACTGCATGAGATTGTCTGTAAAATATCCAAGTGACTTATAAGCAGCCACGACAACTTAAACAATTAAACTTCTATAACTGTCAGTGCAGATGAAAATACGGGAACGTATTGATTTCACGGACAGCATTGGTGAAGGCTATGAGGTGCGGTATATGTGAATTAAAAGATAAAATAACCTACAATTGAACTAACCAGAAGATTGGTGAAAATGGCTTATGTCAACAAATATGAAAAAACAACTGATGATATGATAATTAGAAGTTCTGTTATGCATTATCTGTCACAACGGCTCAAAGTAGATTTACACAGTAATCAGTGATCTAACTATCTGAGGAAATCAAGCTGGTTACGTTACAACATGCCGTATACATCCTTCCCTAAGTGTATTTTGCTACTTTGATGTACAACGCTTCTGGCCCCAAATGTTGAACGCTGAAATCCTCATGAGAATGCAAGCATTGAATGATACGTAAATGACAAAGGATCATTATTGTTTATGAATACATTTACTAGATTGAGGATTCGAACCAGTCTACAAAGTGTGCCTATTTTCGGGGTGTAAATCTGAAAACAGTCCGCATCCAAAACACTTAGTGGGCTACACGAAATTCTTTCGCTTTTAAGAGGGCATACAAGTAAACACTGAAAAATTGTCTTCAGTTGAGCACAATTGATTTTACACAGAAGCTAATCAACACTATATAAAACACTCGCAACAACTTGCCAGTATCGTAGATGGAAAATCACAGGAGCATGAGAATCAGATTTATTAGGACAAAGCCAATGCAGGAATTTACAGTGGCTTGATAGAAAAATCAGCGCAAGAAACAAATAAACTACAAACCCGTTGATAAATGCTAATTCAGTGAAAAGTCTCGGGGATACACATTTCTATATATTTTCATATTTTTCTCTCAGGTTCTGCTGTATTCCTATTTTAAAATAGGTTGAGTTGCTCACTGGATACCTACGAGAATATAACTTGTGAATGGCTCATAAAACACTCCATGCACTCGATCGTAAACTATTATGAGTGATATCGTTTGCAAAAGTGATCCTAAGCATTTATACGTTAACCTTCTCATATGGCTCAGAGATGCATACAGAGTTAGACAATTCTGCTCATGAACACTATACATGAGACGTAAAACCTACGTAAGTTCCGGCACACACACTGCTGACAAGAATTCATATTTTACAACTAGTATGTCGGAAATGGAGCGTGCTAGAAGCGCAGGTGCCTGTTATCTAGGTAAAATTATTCACCTGACGACTTGACTAAGATTTCATAATTTTCGTGCTCATACTCGTCGTCATGTTATTTTGCCTCTGGAAGCCTCACTTTGCAACTCAAATGTTATGGATGAAGAGAAACATGAAACGAGGGAAGCTGAGCTTGCGTCCTCATTTGACAAGAAAAAAATAAAACAGGTTTTTCAAAGACAGGTGGACAAAACTACTCACGGCATTCTAAGTAAAACATATTTAGATTAAAATGGATGACTGTTTATTAAGGGACACACATTGCGACTTTAAGTTGTCTATGTTCACATAGAGGGGATATCGTTTTTTGATCGTTTTCACCTCTGAGCTCACTTGCAGGCTTTGATTCCTTGTTGCATAACGGCTGTGAGTAATTTCATCTAACAATGCGTTGTAAACAACCGACATCATCAACTGATGTGGGTGTACAATTCGTCAAACCAAACAAAGTTAGGTGATGCGTCCAACATCGCAGACGTTACGAAGAATTGACATAACTGTATGAAAAGACACGTGTATTTCAATCTGTTTAACTTCGTAACAAACTAAACACAATAATATGTATGCATTGAAGGTGAATCGGTGTGAGCAGTGTCTGACATCATCGTTTGCTTCCGTTGTTAAACAAATGGGCTGCAATGCAGGATGAATTTTATATGATGCAGCGAAATGCTCTCGAGTGGTATACTACACAGAATAGCGTTCCGTTTTCTGTTTTCAGATTCCTTGCGGCAACCGAGTGATATATACATTCGCGCACTTCAATTCCTGAAGCTGGGGGAGTTTGTCTTATGCGGCCTACGATTTCACAGACCCTTCATCAGTTGGTCATAACTTATGCGAACTGCCCACGACTGAACAGTGAGGGAAAGAGCAAACAGAATTTGACCTTACTTACACAAATTCGAATGGTTCAGTACATTTACATCCAATGTCTACGCCTAATATTTTTTATAATTGCAAAGGCTAACGCGTACTAGCCTACTGAAACCAAATGTACACCGTGTTTCTAACGGAAATAACAACATTTTCACCAAAACAGTAGTAAAAATAACTAGACAAAAAGTCAGCAACGGTTGAACAAGGCAAGTTACGCTGCCGCACACGATCTCTGCGCAGATGTATTATGAATTTCAACATCAATACTAAGTGACACCCTGTGCTAACACACCATCTTAATCACTCCAGTCGTCAGGTAAGATGCAACGACCCCTGCTGTTGATCCTGATACGGTTTTGGACATGTGGACTTTTTGACCACCTATTCACAAAGCGTCCCGATTATTCCGACAAAACCAGTATACTTATTTGTCACATACACTGTTGTCCATGATTGCGTCAAAACGAGGTGCAGAACGTGTTGCCTTCAACCTTCTTGTCACCTCTCGTTTGCAGGTCATACTGACCTACGTTTTTCCAGTGAAGTCCATGAGATTTATGGGAGCGATTAATGCGTTCGGTTTAAAGACTGGTCGGATTGCTTGCTGTTTGTTGGTCCATTGCACTATGTCCTGGGAAAACACCTCGATTGTTCATTCTTCATATGCTTCAGCTTTTAATTTAAAACTTTCACCACCTCACACAAAATTGTTTTGTTGAAGTAATATAACTAAGCAATTTGATGTATATGCCTCTTTATCTGAAGAACACCAGCGGAATTGTGCTATGAAAGTAGTTACTAATCGTACAGGCATTCCCTTTTTTTGACTTCACTAGATTCTTATGTTTGCCTTGATCCGTAGCAATAAAATTTGATTTTTCATACTGTTTTCATCCTCAAAGCTACCTTCATGACAATGTGTTATAACTGCCTTTGTGTTTAGCATGATACGTTACATTGTGATCGGTTTGATTTGCCTGGGCAGTTGGCTTTTATATATTAGAAGCATGCATACCGTCCCAAACTCTCATACTGTTACCTTGCAGGTAAGACAGAATAAATGCAAGATGGATTTGAAGCAATAATCTTAAAGTTTTATTTTACGGAATGTGTTGCGATTTTGGAACCACCACCTTGAGCTATTTTCGACTCACATTCAGAAGAATCAAGTTTATAACTGGCAGATCTTTGCGAAAATGCTTAACTGAAATGATGTGTACACTCTTATGAAAAAGCCTTCATCTATGATTATTTATATAAACAACTCTGGCTATTATTCTGACCGGATTCTCTCAATTTTCAGCGGCTGTATACTACAGCATTTGAATGGACGTTTACAAACAATAGATTACAAAAGTGTCCAAAAAGATTGGAAATACTCCAGAATGTGGATAAACCATTGACTACGCTACGCTGTCATGTCGGAATGCATTTAAACCTAGTAAGGTAAGCAACCGATTTGAAATGGACCATCATTTTTCTATATTGAAGTAGTTCTTTTTAACATTAGTGGATGCTTAGTATGCCAGCACCTAAAATGATTATTTCGTGAGTGGAGGAAACAATGCTGTGGTCAAATGAAGGTGTCGATAAAAACGGCAAAGACATTTGAGTGGATTTTTTGTGAAGAATGATTAAATTATCTGAGCCTTGATAACACAAACGGGTTTTTGCACTATACTCACAATTGACACCTATATACAATTTATAAACTGTTTTCTGTTCGGGCAATTTCGAGTAAGAATGGATTACTTCATTGCCGGTTGCTTGTGTACCGTGGTTATGTAAGGTCAACCACGATAATATACCTCACCTCAAGGTGAGGGGTGGGTGGGCATATGGTGAAAAAATAGTTACAAATGACCACCGAGACGGACGACTGGCTAAAGTTCTCCATACTCATTGAATGAAGGATAGCCCTCTTATGACATTCACTACCACATTTAGGTTTATCGGCTTCACTGTTGTTTATTTGCTGGTGGTATCTAGTACGAGCAGTCAAAAGCAAACTTTGATTATCACGCACCTGTAGAAAGCTTACGCCTTATACTCTGAACTCGCTCTATACATACTTGTAGTATATGAATGAAATTTATCGGTCAAGGTATTCCAACAGAACAGTTAACAGACGCGTACTGACAGATGCTAGTTATTCTTGGTTAGAACGTCATAACTCAGAGTATTTTCACGGGAGGTAATCCTTCCTGCGCTCAGGTTTACTGTACATAATCGTTGAACAAAATGCGTGAGTCCATCGGCTGCAAGCACTGTAAAATTCACAACTGGCGATATAATTAATTATACGGTTGATCAGTTTAAAGTTAGCAAGTGATAAGTAGTACGTAAGCCCACAACAACAGCAGACTTGGAAGGCTTTGACCAGATTTATAACTTTACACAGGAAATCATAGAGACGGAGCACTAACAGTTATATAATTCCTTGACAACCAGACCTCACTAGGTACCGATTTGGTTTTCAACTTGTTTTGTTAAATATTCTGTCTTTCTGAAACTCAGGCATCTTTCATTTTCTGATCAAGTTCTTCACCCAGTCAATGATAATTATATTTAGGTTAATTTTTTAATTATTTTACCACCATTCATATTGTTACCGGGGTGGGTGTTTCAAAGATTCTCAAAAACGTTTACGTTTAAAAATCGGCCGAAATTATTTTTTAGCCATGATCATACTTAGCAATTTCAATTAAGATTTCTACCAGCAAGACTTTCGCTGATAAAAAGTTGTTCGCCTGGGTTTAATACATTCAGTCTTTTTAATGAAAGTTATCCCAATCGTGTTCAATGATTAGTTTCTTTTTGCGAAGAAGTGAATTTGAAACACTAATTTTTTTAAGATTTCATCAAAATACTTCATAATCAATTTGCCAGACGACTTAGGTGACAGCATTGAAAGAGAACACTTTTTCTTATGGTCCAGTAACTCATATCAATCAGAAAAAGTTTCTAGTTCATACTCGACGGCCAGTTGTCGACTTACAGATTGCGTACCATGAAGGTTTTATGGGCCTATCTTCTGAAGCTTACTAACTGCAATCTAAACACGATAGCACTCCTTCGACCTGATATATTTCAGCCCTAGTTTTGATATGAGAATACTTCATTAATACGGTTGTATAGCAATACAACATAATTCGCACGATCTTCAACCATTTGTAATCATCACCTTACCATTTTTATTCACTGTGCCGGAATGATTATATTCGCATCTTTCTACCACTGTCTGTGACTGTGAACAACCTGTAGGAGTTTGGAATGTAGCTCCTACCTTTTCAAAGCAACTGTCATGAATGAATTGATTGTGAGTTTTGCTGGCTGAATAAAGTTAGTATGTCATGTCGTACTCTGCCATGTAGAACGTACCTTACAGACAGTATCACAGCGAAAATTGAAACGGATAAGCCTTCTAAGTGTATTTTAATTCGAAGAAGGATGTGATCTGAAAATCCAAAAGCCCTTCAGTTTAACCAGGATATTTCAGCATAATTGTTTTAGGATATTATGGTTTAGTTCGGCAGTTAAGAAAAAACATCTGGAAAGTACACGTCTTTGTTGATTTGCCGTTTATACAACGTTGTTATAAAGGGGAACAAACATGGGGTGAGAGAAGACTTATCAAGACCGCGACATTCATAACCAGTTGCCTCTGTCACATTTCTTGATCAGGGTCACCTGTTTGTTTGAATGTGTACGACAAGACAGTAAGCAGTAACAGGAAGTTATAAGTGATGTAAAAGATAAGGAAACATTTTGTTATGGAAGCGCTAACTCCCCTAAGTTGATAACGGTCAAATTGGCTTCTGTTAGAATGCACCATCCATCTGCTTTGTGACGTTACTTGAAATTTGTAAGTTACTTGAAGTAGCTTGAATGCTTCTGCCCATTTACTACCCTCGGTAAGACTTGGGATAGTTGAACTAATAAATGAATTTTGATAACTATTGAGATCCTATCTGTGTAGCGCATTCTATTACGTTTTGGTGGGCGTTTATTTTTGTCATCGATATATTCTGTTGCATGACAGCAAAAAAGTTAGGACGCAGTAACACCGACCAGTCGTGGACAGACAAAATGCAATTAAGATCGATTCAGAGTGTGAGCTGTTATTAAGCCAGTTGCTCACTGACGTAACCCAAAATGTTTGTTTCAGTGAATGATGTGGTCATAAATTCGTATTTTATACGGGTGCATCTCCTTAGAAAGAGAGCACGGTACATACTGTTTCGCTACGACAAGGAAAGAATGTTGCTTAGTTAGTGGAATGTTGGGTTTTTGTCAACTGAATTTAATTACCTTGTAGTTACTGTGAACAGACTTCTCTGACGCATGTTGCCAAAATACGACACAAAGCCGTAGAATCTGGTACACGAGATTGTCTTTGTGTCTCTACAAAAACTACACTGCCTAAACAGCCTATCAGCATTTCAATACATTTTCACACCAAACAGTAGAAAAACTGATTAGTCCTCAATTCAACAATGAATTGAGCAGAAAGGGTGATCGGTTGAGCATCTGAATAGGAATTTTTAACTTCAAGTCATTTAAAGTAAAGAAAAAAATAATTTACACATCTTTGATAAAAACGAAAATCGTCTATGCTACTAACAACTACTCGATGTTTACGTCATCCGTCGAACTATCAGCTAGAACTAGAACGCATAGAAATCCGTTGTCGCGCCGTCAGTCCACTGCCGTAATTTCTCAGTGGATGTAAACGAAGTATGTATAACAACCAGACCGCCTTTCTCCGGAGTTGAAGTGACGGTTATGTCCTGATGTACCAATGATCGAAATAAACGCAGATAAATTTTGCCGTTTTTAACTGGAGCCTTTATATTTTACAAAAAGCATCAAGCGAGTGTTTTATAGCAATCATATCCCCTTTGGTGTCAACAAACTCAAGATCACTTTGAGGACTGTATGGATAAATATTGGTGAACTGACTAAGATGGGAAAGTTAAACATCGTGCAATTCTTGAGCTGTACGTAATTAGGATACGTTCTTGTAGTGTTCCGTATATGGTCTTTCAAAAGAAAGACCACAACAAACTAGCTCTGGTGGTTTCCGCATATCAGATTCTGATTCAGTGAATTGTCTCCAGATTTACAACATTCAGCCAACAGGTTATTACCGTTCTCTCCACTGATTTTCAGAGTTTAACTGCGTCTTACCAACGTAATCAGACTTCAACCCACTTTGTTATTGTTCCAAGCCTTTGTACAGTTAGATGCAATGCTGAACTAACACTGAAGATGATGAAGTACGGCCTCTATTTAGTACTCCGATTTAGACTTGATGGGAATATAAGCATACATCTAAGAACTGATGATGAAGAACTAATTGAAAAGCAATGTGGCGTTATTGACTCGTTGTCAACTACTAAACGAGCTCTAAATATTTCAGTGGTGTTTGTCAAACCTTGTTTGAATTTACTACTAAATTGATGCATCTTGGCTTGCTAGTATATTCTGCAGGCCAGTTCTCTCCGGAAGTAATCTAACTGGTCCAAAGACTCTGGGTAATAGGCTGTTTCCAAAACTCCCTAGCAAAAGATTGTTTGCATGGAGACAGAGTCATGTCAGTGATCTAAAAAATTCCACTCCAAGCCTAGCAACAATTTGCATACCAGGAGAAGTCGATGCAACAATTGTATTGCAGCTCAACATAACTAATGTAGTGATGCACTGTGATAGAGCCCATTGATTTAAAAGCACACCCGGGGAAGCTTTTTACTATGAGGTTTTTCATATATGATTACAAGGAAATATTCCCAATAGTTTCTAATCCAGTTAAGTCGAGTAGTTTCAGAACATGTCTAAATGATTGCATAACAAATTTGGCCGAATGTAGAAGTTACTGTCTGCTTGGATAAAGTGCTTTCTAGTTTTGCTATGCGTGCGTTCTTAAGAAGGCTTATAATTTAAAGCCACAACTTGAGGTAATAGTTCCTCCTGTATAGCTCATTGGTATAACTGATATTGAAGTTTATTGCTAACACTTCCAAACTTCCAGCACTACTTCGTTACCCAAATGCTAACGGGATATATGCAGCTTCTGCCGCTGAGTTGAATCGAACAGATGTCCAGATTTTTAGGCCTGGATACTTCCAGAAACAAATGTTATAGACACTACAGAACTCGCTACAAGAGTAAGATGGATAGGTTCCAATCAAGTCAGACGGGACATTATTTTAACTAACAGATCGGTGTTTAACTACATAAATTGTACGGAATCTAGAATACAGTCGTTCGTCCTAAGGGATGGTTGACAATGTTTTGGGACGTCTTAAAATAGAAAATGAAGGTAATGGATTTTGAGTGCACCAAAGTTGGCAAAAACAACTGGTTACGCATGTCCGGAACAAGCTACGTTCTGATCCAAACATTAGTTGCATTTGGCCGAAATCTTTGTTTCCTGTCAGATGTTTTGGTCGATCTCATTCGGAACTAGGCACTAAACTCGACTGTTTTTGTTGGTAAAACTCATCGATGTCCTTTTCCCTACCAGAAGGTAAACTGCGGTTACGTTATTATATCAGTGCGCTCGGACACATTTGCTTGAGAATGCTGCCCAGGCAGCCGCAGATGGGACCCGGTGACTGTTGTATAAATTCCTTTCAACACACTCTCGCAGTCTTCAGTTCCCCATTCGATGTTCAGAATAAAGAAGATTCCACCTAGACGAAATTATTTAAGTTCTGGTTGAGCGATGTGATATCACAAAAGTTATTCACCCATTTATTATCTTAACTTTCAAAATGTCGAAGCCGTCAATGAATCCGCGCGTTTTCTCCGTTTGAATCTAATTGAACGTATGTGGCACTGGTTTATTGGGGTCATTTCTATCTTACTGTTAAATTAAGGAATTTCGAAATGCATTCGACTGCATGGAGATTCACTTGGTAGACCTACGTTACCAGCCTTAGACTAGCATACATAAGAGGAAAATCAGGCCAATTCGTGAAAATACAACTGGACAACAAATAGAAGACAATTTGATGAGAGTTTTTCATGACTACAACATTTTTCGCATACATTTAGACTAACAGAAACCTGATTTTTATCAGTCATGCTCTTGAAAGGATATACAATAAACAATAAACTTTAGAATTGCTGTGGAGTTTAGTTGCGGTTCTTTACTTCATATTGTCCCCAAACTAACCTTGAAATAATCCGCTGTTTTACCACATATGGACAATTTTTATCACGGTAAAATTTGACAAAAGTATTTAGAGCTGCGAAATACATTACTTAACAGTAGTGGTTTTGTTATCTATGGATCACCCAGCTGACTTGAATTAAAAAGCCAAATAATGGGTGAAAACGAATTGTAACTTCGTCAGCTTTTGTGCAGCTTGAAAAAACATTCTGCCCTCGTTATATCATGTGCTTTAGAGGAGTTTTACTTCGGTAAGTTTGCTTTATCGTAGTGATTCAGATCAGAAAGGCATGTTGACATTGTCGCCAGTTCAACCTGACAAGCTAAGTGAAACACACAAGCAACGAATAGAGAAATAGTAAGCCACAAGAATAGGATGATAAATCATGTAGACAAAAATCGATATGCGAAACGCGTCCAAAACGACTGTCAACAAACTCTTGACCCATTTGGCGCTCGCCTTTTTATCAAGCTGATTAGAAACAAAGAACAGAGGGATTGCCGGATTCTCTTCAACTGTAATGTAGTGTACTTTTCAGTCAAAAACGACACGCAAATTGCAAGTATTTTTTGAGGCATCTCCGCAAATTCTTCAGCATACATTGCCCTGATGTAATTAGAAACCAATGATAGTATCCCTACTGAGCTAGTCACGTTTACTACGTAGAGATTAACTGGCGATCGCCTGAGATGATAGTTTTAAATGTGTCATCTTCAGCTATAAAACCATTCAGTTTCTACGGTCCGAATGGATAGACATTGTTGTAATGGCAAGATCGTCGAAAACAAAAGGCGTCATTTTACCGCACAAAACTCTGTTTGCGGTCTCACAATTCCTGATGAATTCCTCTCTGAAAGAGTACTACTAGACAAAAATCAAAACCACATTTTTATGTCAGCTCACTTGTAACACAACTTTTGCCATTCAGGCGTGATAAAGGCTTTATTTTTACAAGATATTTCTGAAGCATAAAAACCACCTCTCTACACCTGGATTGCTTAGTTCGCAATATGAATTGGCTGAACACCCATTCGTGCAACATCACAATGAACCCCACGTGGAGCTCATACGTTAGAACACCAGGGAGTTTACAGAAAGGCTGGCGGAGTATTCATAATTACGTCGATTTGAGGAGTGTTATTCAAAAATATGGACAGAAAATAGATGAAAAGTTTTTGAAATCCTTAATAAACGACGTGCGAATGATGTCTTTAGTTCATATTAAGAAGTGGGTGGTATATATTCCGTTAAATTTTATACATGTAGACTCACTATCGCCACATGTATTTTCTTTTACTACTTTGACTAAAACAAACACATAACTTCTCCAAGCTTCTGTGCCAATTTCTTTTAAAACGACTTTTGTAAGTTTTAGACTGAATACCCATTTCTGGTTGAATATCACTCAATTTTCGTCGCAGTCTTTTTTGTTCAGCTAAACTTTCTAGCCAGCCTGTTTAGAAGAGAAGAACTAGACTTGAGTTTTGCTGTTACTAGAGAGCAGCACCAATGTATGTTAATGTCACGACCGGCATGTGAACTTCGACCACGATCCCATTTGACAACTTTGTCAGCCATTGAGACATTGACCTCACATTAAACACGATCGAATTGTCATATCTTAACGCTAAACTACTTTTGCCTGGAACTATTGATCAACCTGTCGGATAAAAGTTTGAAAATTACGGTTGAACCTGTGGAAAATTAGGGCCCTTCTGCTATGTTCGGTGCAATTTGTCTGGGGTAACTTATGTCATACAGTTGAACGAATCAATACTTCCTGCGGTTATTGACTAGTGAATCTAAGCGAGATCTGTTCTGCAGAATTTTACATTTGGTTTCTTTGATGAAATAAAATAATGTACTAAGAAAATTTAAATCCATTGAAATTCTTTTGAGCAACTTATCTGAAGTGGCTCCAGCTTACCATTCTGAACGTAACTGAAAATGCAGTTGATTTCTTACATACCTAAAGGATGAGTTCTGTTATTTTTTGGGTTGTAAACTGGAGTGAACAAAATATTGATCTTATTTACAATCCTGAAAATACTGGTCATTTGAAGTCTGGCGGTACAATAAAAACGCCTATAAAAAGAAAGCTCAGATCAACAAGGCAAAGTATACAGTTCGAGAGTGTATGTCCAATGCAATGCGAAGAATCTCAACAAGAACGCTTCTTCGCACAGGGCATGGTCTATTCATGAGAGATGATCTGCGGATAGTAATAAAACCACTAACGTGCACATTGAACTCGATGCATCTTCTGTGCAGTTTATTTTAAATCACAACCCAATTGCTTATCATTCATCCAGACAGCTGATAGTGTAGTTAGTTTTGATGCACGGGGATTGATTGCATCCTTACCTACCAAGCGCCCTACCAAGCTCCCACACTACAAAAAAACCTACCTGTCACTTCCAATCAAGTGCAGAAATATCCTCTGAATGACATTATCAGCCATATTGGAAGAACAAATTGGCAACTAGCAGTTAGTTTCAGGAAACAGGGTGCTTATTGTTTGCAAACACAGATAAAACATCAGTTGCATGCATAAAGATTGTCAGACGACACACAGCATCATCAGTATGGATGCATATTAAAAGGCCACACAATCAAGATTTACTAAGTATACTCTGTCATTTTTGAGTAAAACCAGATACACGTTCTTCGTCTTGTCAAGAAGCTGATCATTTGACGGAAAAATCCACCCAAGTTCTGCTAAGAGCAAGATATGCTAACGATGAGGGTACTCTGGTTGTCATTATTATGAAAATAAAGGGTTTCAGTGAACAGAACTATTTTCAGTAAATTCCTATCTTAGGATGATGTAATCATCTATTAACCTGGGTATAAATAAGAAAGTTATTGATCAGAATTGAAACGAGGAGCAATATGATTAATTAAAACACAAACACGATTCGGTTGTGATAATAGGTTATAATGGGGAGGAGTAAAAGAGAAGGAATCATACAGTCGTTATCTTTCTTGTATACTTATGCATCCGTCTGCCCCTTTCTTAAGCCATAACTTCCACTTTGTGTTGATTTGATTTGATGTTCAAACCATGTTGTGCACAATAAAAATGTGAGAGAATATCACATGATTTACATCACCCACTTACATGATCTGAAATAAGTGGATTTCGTGTAATTCTGTCTCACTCATAAAATTGAATTTCCTGTCTTCGTTCGTGCAGCCACCAGAGCTGAAGTGGCTTTTGATTGTTAAATCAATATGTTTCTTACCGTTCTTTCTGCGGACTTTTTGTCAAATAACCTGAATATCACTTAACGTAGCAATTTGTATAGAAAATGTTTTGATTAACGGAATGTTTCTCGAGCGGACCATCGCGCGATAAATGTAACCCAACCACGACATTTTCTAGTCAACTCGAGCACATATGCTAGTAGAGTATAAAAATGTATCTCATGCAGTTGCACAATCTACTCATAGATGTCAGACTTGAATACTGTTTCATCATTTATCACCGATTATAATTTTAATATTTTCAGAAGTCTGAAGGCACTTTCTTTGTTGTTTAAAGCAAACTAGGCTGATGAAAAATCTTTTTCCTATTCCTATAGAATTCATAAGAATTCAATCAAGCAACTAGCGGTTTTTGGTAATCCTCATGGAGCTGTCACATTTACAATGGATGTGTACGAGTTATTTATAGAAATTATGAGAAATCCAATATGTCGCTGAAAATCACAGAATTTGAGGGGATCAAATTATGCTGAAGGAGAGTGGAAGTTCTGATGGATGTGAGACGTGCGTTGATCGGTGTCAAGTAATGTGCTGTTGGTCGGGTTTCAAGTAGTTGTTAAATAATCATCCAGAAAGGTGTAGAACTTGTATGAGCTATTTTTAGTCACATAGGAAGGAATTCTAGAGTCTGACGGTAATAGTATCGGCCGCCGACAATAGTCTTGATTTTTAATGGTCTAACTGTCTAATTCTAATTTCCATATATAATCTACACGTTCCCTGCGTAACAATGAAAGCTCGATGAAAATTGTCGAAAACAGTTGCTTGCATAACTGATTTCTTATGACAAAACACCTATCATGGATACTATGTTCTTACATCAGTCGTTAAAGTGAAATCAGGCAATTCTATACGGACTAAAGATAATAAAAAATAAACGGACAAACCAAATGAATTTAATGTTTCAAACATTAATGATTTAGTCAGCGCCACGGCAGATATTTTGTTTGAATCAACGTCTTTCGCCAAATAAAGCCAGATGACGTTGTTTTATTACCATCATATCATTGATGACTAGCAGTTTATGATTGCGGTTTTACAACAATATCTGGAACGATTTGATCAAGTCAACTAGGTTACCATTTGCTACAGTTCCTTTAGCGTCTGGTGAGAGTAAAATAGAGTTTTAGCCTGTCACGGCGCATAGCTTCTACCGTTTTTGGATAACTGCGTAACCTGAACTTAGTGTCTCGATTTTGTAAATTAAAAATTATTGATTAGTTCTGTTATTATTCAGGCTTACCAGGTAATGATAATCTCAACGCCTTTAAGATCTAACATTTTGTCCATCAGACCAATGGTTAAACTGTAATCTGCTGAGAGAGACAATAACAAATACTGTCGCAAAGATACGACCACCTGTGATTAGTGTTCAGTTTACAGTGTGAAAACTATGATCTTTATCTGCTTTACTTGGTACTTGGACACGGGCAGTCTTAGGACAAACATACTGGTTAAGATGCAAAGATGGCAACGTCAGCTGATTTTAGCGCTCATCAAAATAACCCTTAAGATATTCTATCAACGATTCGAATTTGTTCAACATTTTAAAAAGTAGAGACAGTTCTAACAGGCAAACTAAGGTAATTGAACTTTCACTTTTAAAGAGAATGAATTTGTGGAAAAAATGCGCAAATTCACATTATGAATATTCTGAAATGGTGTAGAAGTGGTCACAAATTGTGGACTTATCTTCGGGATATTTCGGGGGAATTAGTTCAAGATAAAAAAAGTTTTTGACAGGTATCTTTTGGTTGTTTGATCCACAGCTGATCATGGTTTTCAGTTCAAAAGCGAAACATGTCCTGCGCTAAGTATATAAGATTTCTTGCCTCCCACATTTCTAGAAATATGCAAAAGTGGACGACTCATACCAGTGGGAGTAGTGACATTCACGTTGAAGGCTTAAATCCCCGAAGTTCAAATAAGTTATTGTTTAGTTTTCTAGAAGTCGTTTTGGACCAACTGATTTACACAACTTGTACCTCCCCCAAAGTTGACTGTAGTTTACAGGTTTACAAAATTATTCAGTCAACCTCATTTGAAAAGTAAATTTCGACGTAAGTTTTGCTCTTGTTAGACCTCTTCAGCAGGATATATTTATCGACTTTGGCCACGACTTTATGAAACAGAATTGCTGATCCCTGCGCCATTGGCATCACATACTTTGCGACCAATTGTTCAAATGAAAACGTTCAGCCACATTAGCTTAACGGTATCGGCCAGATTTTCTGGTGTCAGTGAGAAGAGACACTAACTGTCGCGTTGTTTCCAATGGAAGAACCCAATGTTGTGGTCAAAAAATAACGATCTACAATGTGCTAGTTTGTGTTGAATTTGTTACATGCAGATGAAACTGAGTTTTGATGTGACAAGTTAACCTTTGTTGATGTGAGTTCAGTGGCGCAGTGATTGCATACTTGTCTCGTGGGAATCTAACTTTATTCCCAGTCTCGCTGGTGAAAACATCACAAACCACCGATGGGTCTCGGCACGAAATCCCCAGTCTATCAATTCTCTTCAAAAGGCATGTCCAAATATAAGAATTAAAAAAATAACAATCATTCTTGAAATATTAGTAATTCACATCAATCAAAATCCCGCTCTACTTAACGGTAATTTCAATCGATAGTATTTGTCAATATAATTGCAAGCGCTATAAGTTCTCGATAACCCTTTCACATGGATATTCTGTACTAAATTTATATGGTTTAACGGACTGAGAGAAGCCATTTGCTACAATCTGCCAAAAGCATCACTTTTCAGGTTTAACAGAAATGAAAACTGACTAAGATTTCACGAAATTAATAAAGCTGTCAATTACTTTTGTGCTATGCCAGCACTAAATATCTGGTGTCAATTAACCGTTCCTGTGCAATTTTACTCTTCCAAGTTTCTTATTTATGAAATAAAACCACTGTCCATCATCTCGTTTTGTTTATGAGATCAGTTTGGGTGTGATGACGTACTAAATTAGTTAGCTTTGCTTTTGCAGTAAGTAAAAATCCATCGTACTTGTCGCTATTCCGTGATAACAAAGACCTTATGAACTACCATACAGTTGACAGATTTAACAGATGCAAATTATCTAAAAAACGAACACTACAAGTAAATAGGTTGAGACTAGTCGATCCCAGAGACCGCGGGCGAAATTGCATGTACACCAGTATAAGCAAAGCTAAGAACGATGGTCCCAATACAGTTTTTTGCCAAACAAAAGGTCATGAATACCTCTCTCAACCCTCTTTGGTTACCATTTCACTGGTCAATTACAAATCAGTGGTTGATTTAGATATATGGGGGAAGGAAGTGCAACCGTAAGAGAAGTAAAACTATTTTTTCCTGAGCGCGGCGGGTTATTGTTAGGAGTGATATGAGAGGAGACAAACTTTCCATCAGTTAACTCAATTTATTTGTATTCGTTAACACATTAATTTTCTAAATCATACAAAAACCTCATTGATACATCTGGAAACAAGTTCCCTTTTCTTTAAAATAAGTTCCTCTTTCCTCTGTTAGCACGAGAGTTTTAGAATGCTGACTAGTTAATCATCGCGTTTTTTTTATCTCAAGCCAAACTGTAGGGTCAGTTTTCATTTGTGATTACTTATTCTGTAGTTTTGGGTTTGTCGATAACGCAGCCTATGTGGTTTTTGTTTTCAGAATGAAATTTAAAGCACCGTTCTTTATTCACTTGTTTGAAAGAGAAGTTATGTTTACATAGTAGTGGTATCACTTAATGTGTGGTTACTGACCGCGACTATAAAAACAGCGACTAAAAACACTAAAGAAGCAAAATTAGATTGAAACGAAAAATGGTGTAGGCATAAACAGTTATGCAGTTAATTACACTTACGATAAATAGCAGCAAGTTACATAACACATGTATAGAAAAAGGCTGACGCATTTCAGACAGCGGTTTGTGCTACTCAATTGTTAGTGGTCTGCAAGAACGCATCAACACACAAACAGCGCTTGCCAGATAGACTACATGAATCATTTCTTGTCGTTTTCTAATCAGGTAAGCTTGTATGCACTGTATAATAAAATCACTTTCGGTCCTACCGAATTACGCAGTCACGTAACACATTAATTCTTCCAGATATCTTGGGACGTGTTCCATTGTTAGGTAATGATCATTTATGTACATATAGCAGCAACCACTGTTGTAGGTATGCTGCGTTGATACGATGAACTTGGAAAGCTTATATCGTAAGCAGAAGGGTAGTTAGTGTTCCATTTGCAGTAATGTTGTATACTTTGCGTCTACTTAGTCAATTCGGGCCCCTCGTCAGAAACCGTGTAGTACTGATTTCAATATAAGATAGCATGATTACTGTGTAGTAAATGTCAGTAATGAAATTTAGAATTACTACACAATTGTGCACTGTGCGTCACCCAGTTGGTAATGAAATTAAATTGTTCGGGATCATTGATTTTGATATTATCATAAGATATTTACACCACAAAAACTTTATACAGTAAAGCTACATATAAGCGTCTATATTAGTACAGAGGTCTTATATAGTGATATTTTGAAAGTTATACTGGAAATAAATTTTCGAAGCAGTCATCTTTCGTGGTGATGATCCTACTTAATTGTTCTCAAGTGTCAATATCTAGTTCACTACGTTAACCTTACTGTTCTTCCTATCTTCAGTGCGCTGGGTGATCACTGCTCACGGAGATCCAATGTCTTCTTTTTCAGTACTAATGACAGTAGTACAGTACTACTGGTGATAGATACAGCCCGAAAATTGAATGAACTATAAACTGGATGGTTTTGTAAGCAGCGTTACGGTACAAGTACAAAAACCTTGAGTAGTTCTGTCAAGTTTGTCTAAAGTCGTCTGGCTAACCATACCATTAGGGATTTTTCATCTCTTGGTATAGTTTTTCGCAGTTTTACTCAAATACGAACGTCGGAAAGCAGGGAATACTTTTGTGTGCATCATTGTTAACGACGAAATTATTGTTGTTTCTAATTAGTAAATTTAACGGTATACCGTCTTAGATAATTGGTTTTCCCAACGGTGATATTATAAATCCTGAACCCAGCGTATAAGTAAAAGACGCTTCCGACCATCGAGACTATCAATAGGGAACTACCGACACGTAGTACAATGACAAAAATAGTTCGCAATAATCCGTGTGATTTCCTTACCAGGATTTACAGAACGTCAGCCAAAACTTCATTGTGAGAGCTAAAACTTTAATTTGTGGAAACAATTGACGTTAATTTAGACAGGGTTAATAATACCGTAGCCAATTCCAAACCAACAAAAGGAAATTGCCAGCAATAAATTTTGTTTTTTAACACCCATGTCAAAGAGCTGCACGTCTAACAGTATGATGTGATTGTAGGATCATTCGCTAGAAAAACATGAAACGGAGAGCCCCTGTTTATTGTCTGGACACCATTTATTTTGAAACGTTTCTAAGGTACTTCTGCAAAACTGTCAGAGGATGAATAAATATATATAGAACAAACGTAAACATTCTGTACTACTCAATTCTTCCTGATTGGACTAACTTAATAAATAATCATCCGGTTTTGTAAAATTGAGACATCAGTGTTCTATTGTACATTCACAGGCGGAAAGTATGGCATTCCAAAACGGAACCATGATTGAGTGAGACTTAATTAATGATTTCCAGGGGTATATTATAACTGTCCTAGTTCAGTAGTAATGATAAACATTCATCTCGCATGATTTTATATAACTGAGAAAGTTCGGGGTACGGCCACCAAGATGTTATCAAATTGCACATGTTGTTGTACAAAACCACCAATGATAGTTACTCAGACATCAACGATTAGCGTATACTTTTGGTAAAACTGACCATATTGGATTTGTTTGTCGAAAAACGATCGTTGGTGTCATTGTTTCTCCACAAAATACTTCACATACCGTGAAGAGCGCTTGTTTGAAGGCAGTGAAGAAATTGTACACGAAAGCAGAGCAGTATCGCAAAAATCAGATAAAAACTGATCGTAAATTACTAAAACTATTTGTAAAACCAGTAGTTGTCAAATTATTTTGTCAATTTGACTTTAGCTTACATCTAGTTTCGACTATCAAGCTAATAGAATTAAAATTGGTTTGGAAAAAATACATGCTTTCGTGAAGCGTGAAGAACAAAAGCTTTAGGAAGAAGCATTCAAAGCAATACAAATAGTCGTCGAACAAGCCGCTATTTAGCAGGGACATGAATCCGCATATCATTTTGATAAAGGCAGAAAACAGTAAGTCTTAAAATAGAAGAGCGCATAACCATTTGAAAAGAGCAGTAGATTCATCATGAGATTACACTCGTTTGGACATTGAATCTGCATTTCCTGAGTATAATTGCATCAAAGAGCCTGTGTTTGCCGTTGTAGAAGAAAATAATAAAAGTTTGTCAACGGTTGCGTAAAATATTGCAAACATTTCGATCTCACAATTGTTTCAGACTTGACTGATTGAAAACGTTTTGACAAAAGACATACACTGGAATTCATTGACACACATCACTAGTGATTTAGTGAGCATGATAGATTGAGACGCATCAGTAGTAGAAGAAAATACTGAGTTGGGATTCAGTATGAGATCGCTGTTAGTCATGTGCTACATTTCAAGTCATAGTTATGGCTTAACGTTTTCAGATTTTGAACAAAATTTCGTAGTTTATAGGTCACAAGCATTCAAGGTAGTGATTCGTATCAATAAAATTAAATAATTAAACTGTATAACTGAATCCGCTACTATCTGAATACTAGCAGTCACACACAAAGATTTAACAATGTCACGTGATCTGAACTATTTGAAGACTACGGAAAATAGTGAAAACCTTGTTTATGAACACATGGGTGTGTTTTTGTGAATACGGTCAACGTCTTTCACACTGACTCCAAGTAGCTCCATACACTTCGACTGATTTGGAAATAAACGGACTTACTCATTTCAATCTGTTATGCTCCAGCTATTCTTGTTGTGTAACTACAAAAGTTTGATGCTGCTAAATAACTTCACATCCTGTACAGTTTGTTGAATGAGCGTACGTCCTGTGAATAAAACATCGCGCTAATGATACTGCGTTTTGCACATTTAACATTAATGCCCAGCAAAACGCGAGGGAACTCTGTTTGTCGTACCTGAATGTCATTGCGAAATTCAAACGCAAACCTTCCAAGGTACTCAAATGCCTCTATGCTTTATCTTCACCGAAAATCAGCAGGAGATCCAAATAAAGACAATTAGATAAATGTCCTGTAACAGGACTCAACGTAATTGCATAACCCAGATTCAATTATTATGCTTGAAGTCGTTTCTGATGAGAGTTCACGAAATAGTATCATTATCTTCAGAAATCACCCCTTTTATTTCATACTTCAAAGGCAAGGTTGTGGAAGGTTGTTTTTATTTGAGAAAATTTTTATCACGTTCTCTGAAGTATTTCATGCTCAAGCTGGTCGGCAATACTTAAACGTTGTTCACTACACTCGTTCTTTTAATTTCACGTCCAATTTTTGTTATGCGTCTCAACGATGTTTTATTCATCTAAGCAGTGTTTTGAGAGGCCGGGTTGATAAACATGGACACTCTACATACTTAATGATGGACTTTCCATTTACACAGGCTTGTCAGCCAAGCTCCTTTGATGAAATACTAGTTTCCGATTTTCGATTTGTTGAATTTCATCAGCACCGAGTAACCATGTCATGACCGGAAATCGAAATTTGATCGTGACTTGATGAGGCAACCGTGTTGAGCACTGTGTTACTGACGCCAAAGTAGGCACGAACAACTTGTCGTATACAAATGCTTAGCCGTATTGGCTTGCGAGAGGTGCAAAGCTCGTTATATTATCTCAAGAACAGACGCAGTGACAGTCCTGTTAATACTGGTCGCTAAGATCGCTCTCAGAACTTGCCAGGTGGGCTGACGTTAAAATTTTATTTAATTTTCTGACCAATATAGTTCGACAGTAACTTCTACTTAAGTGAACCTTCCGTATTAAAGCTGTTCATTTTGGGTTACTTCCTCTGCTTTCTCAATAAAATTTCATCTTCCAGGATTATCCTTCCATCGTGACGATTATAATTCACTTCCGGGCAAGAACATTTCACATTGAGGGTTCAGTCTAAGTGGGTAAAATTAGAATGAATTTATGATTTCAGAGGGGTGAAATTTTAGGTATAAAAGAACGCAAACGGGTAAACGGTCTAATTCTATTCAGCGTCATGACAGCAATCCACTTTAGTTGGCATAACCCCTGTTCACTTTCATTAGACAGTCTTTATCATCATAACATCCATGAGCCTGGCCAGAGGGTACTGTAGCTCGGGCCGCCGCTCACCTCACCAGTGATGTAGAATATCCTAGATCAGAAAGACGCTAAAGAGGTCAAGATTTAATAAAGGAAAACCGAGTGGAACAATTAGAAATAATGTGAATGTAGGTACGCCATTAACTGCTGCATACTGTCATCTCAGATAGCGTTTCAAACTAGCGATTTTAGTTATCACGAGGACCTCAATTGGGCAGGCGACACCTACCCACTTTGCTCAATGCAGCATTCAGGGTTATCATATTTCGTGAGAACGTTGTTGCCTGACCACCACGTGGTTTCACCCAACTGTTGGTGGTCACAGTGTATAATGCTCGGTACGATAAATGCTCAACTGGTCTACGAAGTACGTGAATCAACCATCGGAAACTGTGCAACGTGAGTAGTTGACCAATTGACCGCGCATCCCGATCGTTCCGGAATATGCACCGGCGAGCGGCTGCATTGCTGGCACGACCAGTCCACTTAATGCGGACTAAGTGGCGGAAACAGCGGTGGTCAAAAATAGCTAGTCTGATTATGCAGTCGAAAAAAGTCCCATTCTCGCGTTTCGCGCGTACTTGAGATTGTCGGTACTGCATATCCTTGCTGCGACAGAATTTTGAACTCCGGTCGACTTTACCCTCCTCCTCCTCCTCCTCCTCCTCCTCCTCGTCATCATCATTATTACCACCATCATCTTCACAACGGCATTGAGCCCGATCAGATGGCACTGTGGCTCGGGCCACCGCTCATTTCAACAATGATGTGGAATATCCTAGAAGATAAAGCGTTATTGAAAAGGTTATAAAAGTAATAATAATAGTATGATAGAAGGAGGTTGGATGGGAGGACGGGAAACGGTATGGCTGCAGATACACCATTGACCGCCACACACCGCCATTTCGGATAACATCTCTAACCAGCGGTTTGAGTGATCACGAGGACCCCAGCCAGGCAGCCGACATCTACCCACTTTGCTCAGTGGAGCAGTCAGGAGCATCATTTCGTGACCACGTTGTTGCTTGACAACCACGCGGTTTTACTGAACTGTTCGTGGTCTCACTGTGTAATGTTCCCTGCAGCAAACGATGATCGAGCATGCGGAGTACATGATTCAATCGTCGCAGGCTATGCAACGCGGTTAGTTGCCCAATCGATCCCGCCGGTGAACGGCTAAATTGCTAACACGATCAGTCCACTTCATATGGGCCAATTGGCGGAGGCAACGATAGTCAAACACAGCAAGACTGTTGATACCCTCCTTGCAAACAGGCCACGTTTCTGAACCGTAGAGCAAAACAGAACGTATAAAAGTGTTATATACTCATCTTTTCAGCGACAACCTAACGTTTTTTCGGCGACAGAGATGACGCAGTTTGGCAAAAGCAACCCGCGCCTTTGATATCCCCGTTGATATCTCATCAGCAGTATTACAAGCTGTCAAGATAGTGCTACCCAAGTATGTAAACATATCCACAGTCCCAAACGATTTGCTTGCAATAAAGAAGGTAGGAGTGGAACTGCTCCATTCTTGAAGCAACGCTTTAAACTTTGAAGGTGCAAGACGCATTCTATACAAACCAGCTCGGTCACTCGCCTTGTTCAGCATAGACTGCAACTCTTCGATAAAGGGGCTAAGTAAGACAATCTCATCCGCATACTCCAGGTCACTCAACCTGGCTTCAGGAAAAGGTTTCTCTCCAAGATCAGGGGATCCTTAAAGTGTACTTTCCAGAGTATCGTCCACGACGAAATTGAATAAGAAGGGGGAAATTGGATACTCTTGACGAACACCATTAGAAGTGATGAATGCCCGAGACAGTTGTCCATAAACCCTCACTCTGCTTGCAAGGTGAGCATACAGTGATCTCAGCTAATTCATGTGCTTCCATGAGACTTCCTTGAAAAGATGACAGTCTTATAGAACGTCGCGAGCAACTGAATCGAAAGCAGTCTTTATGTCCAAAATGACCACGACAATCGGCTGCCGATGTTTCGAGATCCGTTGTAGGGTAGAAGTGTGATCAACGCATCCTCGCCCGAGTCGGAATCCCGCCTGCTCTTCGCGTATCTGACTTCCTCTGAGCCTAGTTGGCCGACATAAACTGAAACCAGTGATTAAATTGTGGTTGTTACTTAGACTTCTTGGCTCTTTTTCGAAAACGGATATTATCATTGACAGGCGCCAATCACGAGATTCCTCTTCAGTCTCCCCGATAGTTTGGAGGAGTTTTGTCAGTTCTGATATCAACCTCCTCCTACCATTCCTGAAAAAAGTAGAAGGGAGGAGGTCTGGTTCAGGAACCTTGCTACGCTTAATTAACTAAAGTTCCATGGCTGCTTATTCAGACGAAGGGTTGTCTGAAACGCAATAACCGACCATTCGTGTCTCCTTGTTCACACTATCTGTTTGAGATCAGCTGAACTGTTCCTCAGAGTGTTCAGCCCATCTGCCAAGTCGACGCTACTATCGAGTTCTATGTGAGCCATCTTTTTCACATATGGTCTCAATTACACCGACTTGATAGCCAGTACAACCAGAAATTAGCCCTCTGCTACTCTCATCTCTTTTGACTGTCCGGCCATGTGGTGCTCACGGTTTTTTTGCAAGCTTTGGGTCAGCTTGCGTTCAAGTTCTCGACGGTCGTCATCATATTCAGAACCAGGTGGAATCGAATGACGTTTGTTCATGAGGTTTAGTGACGTTATGGAAATCAACTTCTGTCACAACTGTGTAGCTCCTCCAAAACATACCCCATCACGGCATTTTTTCGTAGCTGCAGTGATTCCTTCCCAGTGTTCGTTATTATCAGTCATCTGACACGAACTTGGCAACCTGCTCATCAATTCCTCCTGGTAAATGTTCCCCACACAGTGCTCGCTTGAATGCCAGTCCATTGTCTTTCATTTACGAGAGTTTCTTCTCCGGACAAATGAAAAAACAAACTGGGTATGTATAACATCATGTTCCGTGTCCAGGTGGTTGCTCCAAAAGACACATCAGTCCTTGGCAGAGTGGCGTCACCTGTAACTGACTGTGTCCACGGCTGAGAATCACACGGAGGTTTTCAAGTAACACAGCGCTTCTTCCTGTGCTCAAAACATCGAAGTCATGGGATACGCACAGCTGCAGCAGTCTTTCGTCATCGTCAGTGCATAAGTGAGTTCCGGCCCATTTTCAGAGTTGCTGTTCGACCCTGGTTTCAACATGACCCTCAGTTTTGCCGAATTAGGATGCTGCCTATCCACATTTGTGTTCATTAACTGTTTCATGGAAGGTGACACCGTTTATTTATTTAGTTGTGACAGTCCAGAAAGTTCTGGCCTGACAAAATTAACTATAAGGATGACAGCGGATCAATAATTGCTGTTAATTGAAATAATTTTTCTTGTGTGAACAGCAGTTGCGAAACTTGCAGTTTCGTACAAACAGTTGGCGGAATATTTGTTTGGAAGTTAATATTCAACGTTTTACTAGTTCATTTCGGGCAAGATTTATTAATAAAGATCTACTTTACTTGGCAAGGGCAATCGTCTAAGCTATCGTTTTTCAAAACTATCGTGCCGAAACATTCGTAAATATGTGCCGATGGAACAAAACTGTAAAAATGAATGTAGCCACCAGTCTACTTATTATTTTGTTGGACAGCAAACTGAATTCAACCATTTGTTCTTCTAGCAATTGACACATGCCTTCAACTTCCAAAACAAATCGTCCGTTGTGTTAACAACCGTTCATTTCGTCAACTGAATTCTCGCCTGGTTCTGGTCATTTGGAACAGTTTACATTCAATTCAAGTCTACTTCCTGAGCTGTCTTACACGTTTTTCAGATGTTTAAATTGATCAATGTTAGCACATATTGACTAGAATTAACTTGATCTAGGGACTAAACGGTGTGAATATTAACGTTTTCAGGCTGTCTGCAATTGTGAACTGAGTACGATTATTGAAATGAGGCGGCGTATGACATAGGAAGGATGTCTGGCGCATACCATACTATTGTGATCGCTTTGTATTTAGCTGTTCGGTAGATTTCATGTGGTGCTTTTTAAACACAGATACATTGACCTTGAATAGCTGAGTAACAATAGCTTGGACTTCTGCGCCGTAGATAATCTATTCCTATTCTATACTTGTTATTAGGGGGTTATTTTAAATGTTGGGATTTATACCTACACAACTTATTAGAAGGTTCTATGGTTTTAAACGGTGACGATGAACTGCTGGCGTGTGCCTATCAGCAACGATAACAGTTTTGGTATCAAATTTTGTCCTTTCAGATTGGTCCAGCTCTCATTACACATACAGCATGTCAGATGGCTAACCACATACAAAACAACATGTTAGTTGGAAGAAAACGCGCCGTGAAGCGTGCTACTGATTATAGGCAAAAAATGTGAAGTTTAATTGTTGGTTGTTTCCAGGAGTTACAGTGTAATCCACTATTACTTGCAAACAATAGTCTGTGAGAGCCGGCGGGATAGTATTGATGGTACTGGACAACACTGAGGTTGTAGGTTTTCGTTGGTTATCTTACAGAGGATGAACTATCGGTTCCGAAGTTTCAGCGTTTTTAATACTTTGGTTTGGCTCCACTTACCACCTAGTAAGCTTAAATAACCGTTTGTGCAAACAGTCTGTCTGATTCAGATGCTGAAAATCACAAAGTAGAAGTTGCATCTCAGTGCAATTCCAATCGGCTAATTGGCTGACAGGTGGTTTTGCCGGTGTAGCCGACTCACCTGGCCTGTAATTCCCTACAACCAACTTGTAACTCTCGCATGTTGAATGTCATTTAATTCAAATTGGTTTGCATCCCATTTTCGTAGGACAGCCCACAACGGTTCATCGTCACACTTCGAGGTTTGTGAGAACCATCTGTTGTTTATGGTTCACACTTTCTTAAGCGCATTCCACTTATTCCGTATGCTGTTACTTAAGTTTCTATCTCACATACGGGAAAACAACAACCCACACGTCCGTTTTTATTCACGCCCAGGGATAGTATGCGAAGATCTTTATTCGGACATTACTGTCTATCTGTAAAGCTGGTAGCTCGCGGACTTCGAACGTGGTGTAGCTTTTGGTCTTTTATGTGTTGTCTCCAACTCTTCTCCACTTCGGTTTCATTTACAGTTTGTGGTTTTGGAAGTTTTCCTATATTCTGCAAATGCACATGTTTCCCTTCCTCCGTCATTGTGTAACATGTTCATGGGGACCATTGCATTTTTCTTGTTAGACGATATAAGAATAGCTTTCAAGATAATTGTGCGGACGGTGATAAGCGCTTTATCATCTGCTTTTCTCGTATCACGTGACTGACTACAATGTCTACAACAATGTCTACAATGTCTACAACAATGTCTACAATGTCTACAATGTCTACAACGCTGCGATTAATTTACTTTAGCAGCCGCTTTGTATTTTGAATAAATGAACCTTGGTGCGTTTTCCGAGAAAAAGGCCTCACGCATGTCATAGTGCTCGAAATGGGTTCAGAGATTACTTGCCACTTTTCAACCATTCTAAAATCTAGAACACACTGAACTGCTTTATTATAATCAACAACGTATTGTTGGGCGTACAAAAATTGGTGAATAATACTTCTCAAGACCATTCAGGAAGTTGACGAGTTAGTATCCGTCCCTCATATTGCTTTGGGTCATCAGTAAGGCGTACGATATTCATTGAATGTTTCGTTTCATTAGATTGTATAGTTAAGATCCGTAGCACAGATCCGAACACAGACGTTTGCTGGCGCATTTACTATGTTCACATACTTCAACGTAACTCTCTCTGAATGATGGTTCTTTCCATTGAGTATTGAACGGTATTTCTGAGCGATATGATCGCGGTCAGTGAAGTTGCCCGTTAATTCTTCTGACAGTGATTTTTTCATTTGATAATCCAGTTACTATTTGAGCTAGGCGGTATTCAGCAGCGTCGTGTTATTGCTTCGTTCAAGACTGCTATTACAATGGACTCGTCGTAGTTAGGACTGAAGCCGCGGATGTTTCAGACTGGAACATGAAACAGATGAGTTTTTGTGTATTCCACTTGAGTACCTCAAGGATCTCACTTTACTATGTACAGAAAATATCAGGTTCAATTTTGAAGGAATTTCATGTAGACAGGTATACGGAGTGGCTATGGATAGTCCGTTAGGCCCAAAATTAGCCAACATCTTTTCGGGAATGATTGAACGGCAAGTCTCTGATAATATTGCGAAAGCCTTATTGTACAAACGGTATACTGATGATATTTTGATTTTCACGGATACTGATCATTTTGATTTATTTTTTAATCTTCCTAACTTTATTCATCCGAATCTAATATTGTCTCACAAAAAGAAATCAAACAGCAGTTTAGCTTCCTTAGATGTACTCATTACTAGGTGTGAGGATGGGACATTACAACGATCGGTCCATCGCAAAGCAACATGAGGCGGATAATAACTTCAGTTCTCCAGCTTTGCCCAGGTAGCATACAAGCGGGGATTGATCAAAACTCTATTTCATAGGCCCAGAAATATTTGCCCCCCTGATAAGCTGCAGATTTAATAGGATGTGCCGAGACATACGTTGCTGGCAAATTGATATCCTGAAAAGTTCATAGACACTCACAGCATGATGAACAATTGCAATAAACCGGTGCAAATAGCTCAAAAGAAAGACATATTTCTTCTTTTGTAATTTAAGGGCGATCATCTGGCAAACGACACCAAGCAAAAATTGCAATGTGCCCTATCCCATACGTATGCAGCTGCCCAACTACGTTTGATTCAAACCACCAAAGGACCCCGTTCTACACAACCGCGAACCCAGTCTGTCTGATCATTCTGTCCCTCACTTTGTTTATCAGTTCACTTGCAGTTGCGGTGACGTTTACATAGGCAGAACAGACCAACAGCTATCTCAACGAGTGGCAGAACACGTCCCAAACTGGTTAAAATAGCTCATGACACAACAATCTGAAACCCGTGAATACGTTACTGGAAGCCCCGCATCATCGATTGCCAGACACCTCATGATAACAGGTCGCCAGGTCGACCTAAATCGATCATTCAAAATATTGTTACGTCAACAGACCTCGAAGCTACTGGCCTTTAGGGAAGCCATGTTGATCAGAACCCACCATCTGGCACTATGTGCACAAAAATGGTTGAAGCAAACTATAGGGTTGCCGTGGTGGTGATGACATAATATGTGGTGTGACTGTGTGCGCGTCTATCCCCTGTCTGTTCTTATCTGTATCGTGTATATAACTGACACGTTTTACGTTTGCGACTGATGAGAGTAAACGAAATGTTAACCTATCGCAACATGTCTTCTTTCTGCGCTGGTGAAGTTATTAAACGGAACCCAGTGTTTCAAATTTTAGACAGGCGCTGCTTCTTTTGCCGGTGGACATCATATGGTCAGTGTGCGCCTGTTTTCCCGGCTGGTGAATTAATTTGACATGTTTTGCAACCTGATTAGCTTCCTCTGATGACCTTTTGGTGAATCTGGCGGTCTGTGACCCGTGTGCATTACTATATTCCGAGAGGAAGATTAAGCCTAATACAGTTCTGAAGTTCCATCACTTCTGGTCTCTTCACCCCTGTTTCCTTACAGTCCCGCTTTGAGAGCGGTAGTCAACTAGTCCTATGATTTTCGATAATGCTGCTTCCACGTTAGGTTTACTGTCGTCAGATTGTATGTATAGAGCCAACGCTGGACTTTTACAGTAGAAAATATGGGATTTCTTAATTTCCCGCTTTATTTATTTGATTTTTCCTGTTGTACTTCCTTCTGCTCTCACGACAGACCTTCAAGAATTACTATACAAATAGTCTCATGTCAAGCACTTCTTGATGTAATCTAGTAGATAAGGAAATCATTTTGTTCAGCCGGACTGTTACTCTCATACATTCAAGAGATAGCAATATAGCGATAGACTTTCTTTGTTCAGTTTAATGCCAGTCCGTTTGACATTAGCCAATGCAGGCAAAATATGTTTTCTGTTTTCTGGGAGATCAGAAGAAGTTCTTAGCCGACAGAACACTGTACACGCTGTTCCATATTTTAGTGGTAAATTGTTATTGTTATTGCAGAGTCACTTTTTTGTTTGCAACGCACAAGAAAACATGCAGACTCTCGACTACTCGGCATGGAATTTTCCTACAAGGTTTAGCTGGTAGTCAGGAATCAGATCGCCAGATTTAATTAAAATGAATTTTCCAAAGAGGATTCAAACCTAATTACGGTATTAAATTTTCTACCTAGTTTTAACTATAGTGTTGTAGTATAGTGTTACTATATTTCCATCAATGATTTACGTACCGTATCAGTTTCTTCAGTACACCGTATTCAGTTAAATCGGTCCTGCGCACAAAAGTTCCACTGACCTTGGACGTTTCAACGGTTTGGTTGCTCATTCGTGTAGGCTGATTCGCGTTTGTTGTGACTCTAAGTGGCTTAGGAACAATCGGCAAAATATATGGAAAGGTTGTCTGAATTAGTTTTGCGTAAACATACATTTTACTGAGGCCGATTGAAGTAACTTGTAACTTTCATAACTCTGACATTTCTGAAGTGTGTTTGTGAGTATTTTACGGAAAAAAAGTAAACGGAAAAGAAAAATTCCTTTTTGTGCCAAACTTTCGGTCTTTTTTCTGTTTTTTTTTGCGGTCCGCCCTCATTCGTTTAGGTAAACTGATCTACTCAAGTGCCTAGTTTAGAAGATCAAATACTACCCATGGTTTTCATTATAATCGGTTAGCTTGTTGATATTTCGATCTGACTGGTTATGGTAGGTTAATTAGCTGTAAAAACTGGCAAATTATATCAGGTTCTTACATCAGGCTTCGCTCGATTGATCGGCGAACAGCAGTTACAGTAACCATTTTCAAAATAAGAAATGATTCTTACTTTCACAATGTATCATCTACTACATAACACACATCAACAACTGCTTCTACATTTTATTATGTACTATTTTCTATGTGCTTAAATAAGTCATTTTAACTAGGTAGTCACCTCTAGTGATAATTTGATAAGGGTCATATGGACGAATTTATAATCGAAAATTCCGTAATGCCCGTTACAATACATGTCGGTTACAAATGTTGTTATAAACATTTGCTAAATGGTGCAGACCACAAATGACACCACTGGCTATGACAATTAGACATTTTAAAATTGAACGCAGAATGGTGCGTGCATGTTTCATATGAGAATCCAGGGTTACAAATATATCTTTTAATATGTATCAACTTTGCAATGAGTTAGATCTACAGTTTACTATACTACAGGCAATAGATTATGCAGATTTTACAAGTAAGTTGTCGATTCATATATAAAATTTATTTCAAAGTCTCGATAGCACTCCGCTGTTTCAGGTGGCCTTTTTGGCAAATCTTGCTTGCGATATTTCGCAGTCTACACCTGCATCATCCACCGATGTTGAAATAATGTATGTCTTGCCAGTTTTAAAATGTCTGAGACTGTTTGAAAAACGAACACCTTTTAAATTACCGTGTCTACTAGTATGTTCATGGTTTACCTTTGACTTGACTTTTTCTGTTACCGCAAGTAACTTTCGTCAGCTAGAAGTTTTAATCAAATTGTTGCTATAAAGATGCAAGCCAACGGGAGTTAATTTGCTAGCGTCGACCGTAACGATGAGTATTTTGGTAAATAGCTGTTCTACACTGTTGACATTTGTCTGTTTTATAATTAAACAATCTGATAAAATATCGAAATAAAAATATTAGCAGGCTGTTTAAGGTGTAGTTCGGCTGAGTGTGGTTAAGTGTGGTATATTTTAAAGCTTTTCAATTGGTAGTATTTATAACTCATTCCTCATAATTCATCTAGTGTTCTGTAGCTCCGTTTTGTATCATATTCATCTGTTAGATTGTGGAACAAATAAAGTTGCGGCTTACACATTTGTCAAAAACACGACAGCCGGAGCGCAAATTTCGGTCCGGGCGAGGATGTGTATAAATGACGGACTGTAATAGGAGCAACACCCCAGTCTAGTGCTTCATTCCGAAATGAGCTAGTCATAACGTTTGTCCTAAGGCTCATGTTACAATCATATATGAGCTGAGTTCAATTTTAAAATATAATAGTTATTCGTTTTACCTTCATTATTTCAGCAAAACAACTTAAAGACCACCCTCTATTTTTTACCGTCTTATTATAAAAAAATTAAAACGTCCCCAGAAATCTTTCTCTTGGACATTGATTTTGCTTTACCTTCGATCTATCTTAGTTAGACAGTCAAACTTTGTCACTTTTGCGAGTATTTTCATTTGCTTCTTTGACAGCATCCATTGAATGGCGCTGAATTTACATTCGTTTGATTGAGAAATAAATAGTTATTAGTGTTAGTTAGTGTTAGTTTACATAAACTGAACACCCCTTGCAATTGGCTGCAGCTTTCGCATTTTTGTAGACGGTTCAGCCAACCCGTACAGAAGAAAAGCTTTGTAATCAAGTTTATCTCTTTTCAAAGCTCGTTAGTGTTGCATATGCTTGCCACGATTGGATTTGGACTCCGGTCCAAATTTTTACGGAACAATCTTGTCAGCCGCTGCTTCATAACCCTCACAGTAGGTACGGTCGATTTATGGTTGCCAGCCATTTTTTATTATGCATAATGTTTAGACTGAACGACTGCTCTGATCTGACTTGATATAAAACACAGATGACGCTTTGGTCATTGTTTCCTAACGTGATTGAAGAGAGTGGTCATTGTATATTGTATAAATCAAACATTGTGCCTGCATCCCTGAGGACCACTACGATCTTTTGAACTTACTTCCTGTTCATCCCACTGTGTCATTTCCAGACAATTTGACATTTTCATGGCAAGTTGTGTACATGTTATAACGAAGGTTTCAAATAGTTATATAATATTTCACGATGAACCGTTGATTGTTACATAGTTGTCAACCAATGTGAAAGTTGAATTTTCTGTGGGTATCTGAATAAACGTTAGATTTCTCATTAATCTGCTATTGAGGAAATATTAGCAGTTGGATACGACAGTCGACTTTTATATACCACTATTTTCTACCATATAATTTTACTAGATCGATTGATCTTGATTTCATAGTTTAAAAGGCGTTTATTTAATACTGCTTCTTTTTCACTTCGACTTGTGTGCTCATTGTTACTGCTGTTCGATTTCATGAAAGTAT
>JTDE01003674.1:40529-70226 GCA_014338405.1 Paragonimus skrjabini miyazakii | reverse complement strand
CTTTATACGATTAATTGTTTTTATTGCTTTACAACATTTCACTGTGTACAAAAAGTTTTCAGAAATGAAATCTATTTGACAAAACCCATTCTTTCTGTTCGAGGCTCTCAGCATCTTTTACTAGGTCCCATGCACGGTGAACATATCCTACCCTACCACTCTTTCGTCATTCCTTAGTTAGCTCAAATTGTACACAAACCCGATCTTCTTTTTCTCGAATTAACCAGGAAGCAGAATCAGTAGAATTATCACCATCTATATCGATTAGAACAGTTTGTTAATCCTTAATTCTAACTAATCAAAATCATGTTCGTAATCTACTTGTTTAAAGTATCACGCCTTGGCTAACACAATGCTTTAGATGAGATTTAAATGCGAATAGACAGGTCTTCGGCTGGATTCGAACCAGCGGCAGAAACAGCACGCCCAAACGCGTCAAGCGTTCTACTAGCTGATCTACGATGCTATGTCAGCAGCGACGCCTGTTGATGGTTCGAATCTAGTCGAAGCTCTGATTTTTCACAATGGGGTCTCATCTAAACAATCAGATCTGCCAAACGACTCATCAATACCGGAATTTAGTTTATTTTTGCAAATGAATCTACGCATCAGTGATTAGAATACGTTATATACATTTCCATTCTGAATGATTGTTGACTAGACCTGTGGGTGATTGTTTGATTGTCTATAGATACGGACTGTCGAGAAAACGTTCGAACGCGGGCATTCATAAAAAGTGAATAACTGTTCAAGTTCCTCAGCATGCGAAAAGTATCTTAGAAGCGAACAGTCTTTAGTGTTATGCGACAGGATTATCAGCTCCATCCCTAGTTATAGCAATTACAAACCTCTTGCAGTTGGCCAGTTGCAATAATCAGCACATTGCCATTATGACAAAACGTATCATATGCTGTATTGTAGCAATGATCAAGCCTGTTTAGCTTTCACGTTGTACACGCAAAGCCGTAATGGAACGCGCTCATGCTAATGATCATGCATACTAACTCATCAATGCCACTACATCAAAGGTAAAGATTTTCGTAAATGCCCACAGCGATTGCGAACCACGAGAGTTCTCCTGACGACGTATCACCCCCAAATAAAACGAAGCCACCAAAACAGAAATTCCTAAACTTGGAATACCTAAAGGTTAATGAGGGGATTTAGGATGACGTGCTACCATTGATTCTGCTAGCCCATCTTTTCGAAGAACGAGCAGTGCGTATAAATCTCCAATCGATATAATGTATGGGCGAACGTCAAGACATTCATCTGACGAATAAGTTTATTTATAGTGATGGAATGTAAATGAGTTAGTCAAAAAGCAGAGTTTAGTTGACTAAAACTTTACAAATAAGTACGATCTAGTAAATCACAGAGCTATCCGATATTTGCGCTTTGTTCAAGTCTGGCTCAAAAGTCAAGCATATAAATCATGGAGCCTGAGTGCAAAAAGACCGGTCACCAAATAGTTTCTTAATAGACTGAGGAACGTATGAGGTGATGCAGTGCCTCAGCGATAAACGTATTTAGAACACGCAAGTAGAATTACGTAAGATGTACTTTGCAGAGACATTTCGACCGATCTCTTCGGTTACCATACACGGACTATGAACAATAAACATGCATCAATTTAAATAGGTGTAAAATAGGAATGAGTCAACATCTGCGATAGAAAAAGCACTCAGTACCAGTCACGTTCGAATGGGCCATGATTAATTAAAAACAAACGAACAGAATTCAAATTTCAAACTGGTCGAGTAAGAAACTAACGGTGCAGACAATATCGGTCCTACAGTAAGGCACGCGGAAATAAACGGAAACTAATAGGCAGTCCAACACAAAGCTTAAGACAAGCGAAGGAAATGAACTTAAGTAAACGGTACAACTAAAACATTCAAATAATAACAACAACACTTAACGAATAATATAGACCCATGATTGCAAACTCTTAACACCATGGTGGTGACAGGTTAACTACCATTTGCTTCTGTACACAAAGTGTAGGTTTGTAACGGTGTTTCGCGACGGCCTCAGCGAAAGGTAAAGTAGACTAAAGCGTGTCCTCAGAGCTGCGTACAACGCATCAGAATTAAGATTGACCAACCAGATGACAAGGCTGCCCTGCACACCAAGGAAAGACCCAAGCAACTCACTCGCCACATCCAACATTATTTATGAATTCACTTGTACTTCTTGATTCAAGTACATTGGCAGAACGGTGAGAACGCTTGGGACACGTGTCTCGGAGCACATTCCCAAATGGCTGGCGAACAACAAAACCGGTGCCGCCCAGTCTTCTGTCACACGACATTTGGACGAAACTGGACACGTAATTCAAGTAGAGAAGGCTTTTCGTGTATTGTATCGCCCAATCAATAAACATACTTTACCTTTCACTAAGGCCATCGCGAAACACCGTTACAAACCTTCACTTTGTGTACAGAAGCAAATGGTTGTTAACCTGTCACTACCATGGTGTTAAGAGTTTGCAATCATGGGTCTATATTATTCGTTAAGTGTTGTTGTTATTATTTGAATGTTTTAGTTGTACCGTTTACTTAAGTTTATTTCCTTCTCTTGTCTTAAGCTTTGTGTTGGACTGCCTATTAGTTTCCGTTTATTTCCGCGTGCCTTACTGTAGGACCGATATTGTCTGCACCGTTAGTTTCTTACTCGACCAGTTTGAAATTTGAATTCTGTTCGTTTGTTTTTAATTAATCATGGCCCATTCGAACGTGACTGGTACTGAGTGCTTTTTCTATCGCAGATGTTGACTCATTCCTATTTTACACCTATTTAAATTGATGCATGTTTATTGTTCATAGTCCGTGTATGGTAACCGAAGAGATCGGTCAAAATGTCTCTGCAAAGTACATCTTACGTAATTCTACTTGCGTGTTCCAAATGTATCCGGGGACATAAATGTTTCAGATGAACAGATAATCAGAGAAAAGAGACGATCTAACACCAGCTTTACAGAAGCCAATTATGTGTGCGGTAGGTTTCTCAAACTAAAACTAAACATCATCAGTAACGGTCTGCTGATAGTAATCGAGAATGCCCAATTAACTTCGCTCGAGCTAGAACTAACAACGATGGGATGAACTGTAGTACAGATGACGGTCGAATTATGAAATAGGGGACTTTGGAACATTGGTTCCCTTCCAGTCATTTGAATAGAGTAGTCAGAAGACAAACTACGATATGAATTCATTTCGCATACCCTCGTCAGTCGTAAACTTGTGACCAGCATGAAAACAAAACAAGACTTAAATGAAACGGTTAAAAGTACAAATTGGGTTGGATCATGATTGGTATTCATGGCTAAACCCACGGTAAACAAAGACTGACAATCAGTTGTTTTTGTGTGCTTAGACACGATGGTTGGGAACAGAGATGGCGTTGTTCGTAGCTCGTGTTCAGTATGTAAATATTGGGATGTTTGTCGCACTGTATACGCTGAAACACTTACGTACTGATGATATCACTTCTTTTGATGATGGGGCGTTTGTAACCTAAATACCAACCTTGGTGAACTTCCCAATATCTAAATACTTCGACACATTTGAGAATTTGTGAGTAGTGAGTGTCCATCAAGTCTTTATACGAAGATTCGATTGTGACGCTGTGACATATGGGCGATAAGTGCTTTGCAATGGATGAAGAGGCGTTTCGTCCTCGTTGAGTGGTACTCATTAACGAGTGAGTTAATGCAACTCTGAACCACTTTGGGACGTGCTTACTGGCCCTAGTTACCAGCGTTCTTTCTGCTATGCTCATTTACGTTTCCACAACTGCAGGAAAACGGATGGATACAGTGACTGGTGGAAAATGAAACTTTGTTTTCTGACCGGCGGTAGAGGTAACCTAGTCGTTTGTGAGATCAAGACAAGCTTTGCTGCATGATACACACGTTTCAGAGTGGTATTAGTAATCTTTCTAAAAGTGTTCATTAACCTATCACTTTTGAAGACGAGTTTGATGTAGACAACGCTTTTAGGTATTTCTAAAGTTGCATTTTCCGAAGGAGTAAGTTTGCTTCATTTCCGCACAAAAAGTCCAGAAAATTGTTAGCACGAAGCGATTCATGCAACACTGTTTGCTCAGCTTGTCATCTGTTCTGGGAACATTCTTGACGCTCTGTAAAACAGTGTACATACTAGTGACCTTCTATATGAAACAGAAGCAAAACTCATGATGTTCATGTTTTGTCCCGTCCATGTTGACTTACGGTACATTGAACGTTCAATATATCCATCTGAATGGCGTCCAAACAGGATGTCCAAGAAGGGCAAACTGTTCTCATCTTTGTACATTATAGTTACTGAAAGACTTGGGTGGACTGAAATAAAAGCTTGACTTGTTCTCTCTATTTACTGCTTGTCTTGTTTAATCAAGAACATCATGGACATACGGTTTGTACAGCATCAATTCGTCCACGACTAGAAGTAGTGTCTTCTCAACTTTAGCTATGTACACATCAGCTAAAACAGGGCCAAAGCGGCTCTCTATGGCTAAGCCATCTACTTGTTGAAAGCATTTACCAATAAAACAACAACTCACATTTTCGCTCTAGAGTAAAATAAATGTTTCAAATAGCCAACAGGGATTGGAAGACAAACGGAGTTGGATAAAAGGATATCGCATAAAATCTATCATCTCGCTTAATGGTACATTTGTGAATAAAAAATTTGATAACAGAACACATCGTGTCTGTGACAGTATTAAGGTTCTCATTACATGGTATCAATTCAAAATTATTTTATAAAGTATGCACATATGGCTTTTATCGGAGAGGTTTCAAAGTGTCAGCCAGCCATTTTGCTAGTTCATGGTAGCGAGAATCGTTCATAGCTAAAATAGATCGCCTAGGAATACCTGATTTGTGCATTTTAGGCAAACCATACTATTGTGGATTTTTGGTACCTATAAGTTTTAAAATGTGATACTGTTTTCGTTGATAAAGTCATGTAATAAAAGCATCTTTAACTTACTGCATATCTGGTTTTCCACTGACAGCACATTGTTCAGTTTGTTTGCAGGTCTGACCTTGCTCGAATCCACGAGAATTTCTTCCATCTTTCTCATGTACTCTTGGCGGCTCAGTACAACAGCATCGGTTCCTTTATCTACCCTCAAAATGTTAATATTTTTATTTTTCTTCAGGTGTTTAAGAGATTCCAGGTGTTCAGCAGTTAGACAGCACTTTTGTTGTCTTGGAGACCGCTGGAAGTTGTCTGACGGATCAACTTACTTGGTTTTCAGTCAAATAGTATTATCCGTCGGTGTGGGAACTGGAGTAATTACTGTGAAATCTACAAAAATTAACGTCACATCTAGAAGTAGTGGTGAATCAGAACGAAGTTCTCGTTGACAATTATTTTGCACTCGTTAAGTTCACTACACAAATGAGTCATTTTGGTTACTGTCGAGTTAAAACGTCTGGTGCATATTTCGATTCTGACAACAAACATTCATCGTTTACCGATGAACATCGTCCAGATTCGACTGCAACTTTCGCATTCAGACAGACCATTCCATCAGCTCCTGTTGGAAAGAATAAGTAAACTCGGGATTTACCTAAGTTGAAGTGCATGAGTAAGGCCCTTTCTTACTGACACCAGAGTCTGGACTCCGGTTCACACTATTTTACGACAACCGTGTCTGTCAGTTTCCTACTGCACGATGCTCAGCCTTATCTGATTATCATACTAAAACTCTCAACCACGCTTACATGTGAAAAGTGTTCATGTTGCTCAATGATCGGTAGTGGCGATATGATCACTGTTCTTCTAACCTCACTTGTTGACCACACGATTGAGACGTTCGAGGCCAGTTAACTCCATAAAGCTGTTGAACTGTGTTTTGTCTCCTTGTCGTTTTTGTTCATGGCACGTGAACTCAAGTGGTTGTCCAATTATGTCATCAGTGATGTTCTCAATCATGTGTTCCATATTTGAAGGCACACTGCGGCCTGGTAGTTAGCCATGTGTATTAGTTCATGGCCTTTTTGCTACTGAACGTGGCTTTCATTTAAGAACACGGATTTATGGCATATCCATCGACGCTACTCCACAAGTTTCAACTGTGTACACAGTGCATGCATCAGTTAGCCTCTGCAAACTATGCCGTCTCACCAACCTAGATGTTGCTTTCTCCCCATTGCATTCTCTCGAGGGTTTATTCATACAATGGTACTGACAACTATGTTGTGTCCCCTACTAAGTCACATGTTATTTTCTACCTTGTATTGTGTGATTTTGAATACGGGTTACTACTATATGCATGTTGTCTTCAGTGGTTTTTGAGTTAGACCTAAGCTACAGTTAGTTGATGACAGCTTTGGCATTCTCATTTCAGTAAGCCCCTCTAATGGTGGAACATTAAGTTCGGTTTTTGCTCTTGTTGGAGCTCGTCAGTGGTGTATATCGTCGTGGCGAAGGGACTTCGGCAACACTTTCCTGAAATAACCGTGTTGAGCACTATGTCACTGATCCCATATTACGCATGACGGAATTGTCGTAAGTGAACGTTCAGTCTTTTTGTATTTCATGCAGTGTTCACTTCGCTCGGTCATCTTTGTGTGTGACACAGTTACTGTTCGTTAACTTCAATCAGCAACCTTGCGATTAGGTCTTCTGAGTCAGGTAAAAGTCTTCGATTTTATTGATCACGTCGAAAAATATTTGAGAATACTGATGAGTAGTCTGTGATTTCATTGATTTCAAGTTGAGTCACTTATGTTTGTCCGCAACTTTCGCAGTCAGCTTCTTAACCGAACTATTTTGCAAAGAACCCCTTGTCTCCTGCTTTTCTGGTGTTGAAGCTCGTCCTTTCCGCCGAACCCTGACCACTCATCACTAATCATAGCTTCTATGCACACCTAGCTGATGTGATGTGGGTGGTTTACTATATGCATTTTAGTGTCTTAACTTTTAATAACCTGTGTTGCAGCTCGACGTTTCTGTTGAAGAAGGCCAAGAAATATGTTCAGGGTCAAAGTCACATATTTGAATGATCCGTGTGAATTCAGCCCGTTAAGTAAGAAGGTTTTTTTTGTTCAGCCGCATAGCTGAAACAACGCTGATACATTGGTGGACAAAATAAAATTCTTGGTCCCAATTTAGAGGTAGTAACTCATAGAAGCCACGACAAAGAATGCATTAAAACCCTAGTTGTCCAGTGAAAATGCACAGTAGAGGCTTTAGCGATAAAAACATTGCTCCAACTGGGGCAGTCATGGATAGTCGGACTAGGTGCAAAGTATGGTCCGGTTTACAAACCCCGGCTCACTCATACAGAATCTGGCAGTCTGGACATTGTCACATCCGATGGTTACGCACCACGTTCTACCAGATTTGCCAAGTTGTTTTTGGGTTAAGTTTCGCACATCAGCAACGTATGCAAACCGTTTCAAAACGAACGTTTGTCATTGTCCAATAAGAGACCTTATCGACCATCCTAATCCGACCACTGGCAAGGTCGTTTTCAGCGTTTTCGTTTGAATTGCTGCCAGAATCTGATCGATAAGTATCTAATACGATAGCGCACGTACAGGTAACATTGATACATACTTGGTTTCGTAGCAAATCACCCAGCCGCTTGTGTTCACACTTTTCAAATGTGTGTGTGCGTGTGTGGCCATCGAGTGACGGGTTATATACACAAATCTCACATGGTATCAGCCCCGTAACTTTGCAAACATGATACATAGCGTCACGGAAGTCGGTGTATGTCAAGTCAGAACAATTTGACCCTTCAGACTGATTATTTCATAGGATTGCCTGTATATGTTTATTGTAACTCGGAAGGGTTGGAGATAGGCGACTTTCATTTCAGCCTTCCAACAAATCATTGGTTTATTGTAGATCTAAACGGTATGTGTTTGGACAGTTATCTGCGCGATAAAGTTGACACTGGCGTCCACAGCCATGACTTGGTCTGTAAAAACTTGGACAGTACCGTATCAGGCAGTTAGATTAATGTACAGCAGATTAGCACAATTACGCTTGTTCTGACAAACCGATGTAAACTTATCTGGTGTAGTGGACAAGTGGGTATGCGCTAGACCCTCGTCCATTAACAATTTGGAACGCCTTTCCTGAACATCAGTGGAAACGTAGTCCCAACAGTCATCAGACTAAAAAACAGCAGAATTTGAAAACAACTTGTATATTTTTGGTAATGTTTGGAAATGTGATAAGTAGTTAGATCTACCCTAGTCTTGGACCAGCATCAGCAACCAAGAGAAGATCGGAAAGAAGTGCGAGGTGGGCTCCAGCCCACTCGGCTGCAATCAAAAGTGCGCCAAGCGAAAATTGCGTGGAACCTTCGAATACGTTAAACAACGCTTGAAAATGTTCGGAGTAAACAACCTAGAAGAATGGAATGATAGATGAGTTATCAGGAAAATGGCAGGCATCTGTTCTGTGCAATTAGTTGCACGATTGAAGGAAGTGACCCTGAGTTCGTATCAGGCCCCCTATAGCAGACGTACACAGAATCTTGTGTACGGAACAGACAAACAGGAGAACACGGTTGTAGTCGGGATCCTTAGTGAAGTTACGCGATCGCTGGTCACTACACAGTCCACATCAGATTAATGACCGGGGTAACAGTCTATGGACCTGGCCCACTTACTCCACCTGGGCGGGAACAAGTCACAAATCAATTCTGTTATCTTTTCCTTCATAAACGATGTCCACTGGACTGCATACCCTGCGGATAAGGTAATCCACCGCGAAAGACTACCGACTCGAACCCGATTCAGGCTACCCTTGCTTGATGATGAGTTCAGACAAAATAGAAGTCGGTCTTTTAATCAATGAATATTTTTCTAGTAGCTTCAGCCTCTTGATTTTTTACCGCTGTTATTAATAACTGTTAGGAACGGGATTACAATTTGCTTTGAAGTCTAGGATGCAGAATACGGGAAGAAAAAGAATGATATAGAACCGGCATTTGCAGAGACGATGAATATTTAAAGTGATTAGATAAAACAAGTCGAATTACATTAGTTTCACAGACTGTCGACTGATTTGTCAAAATTTGTTCGAACTTCGATTAAGAAAACCATGACTTACTAAGATATGGCAAAAATCCGCTGTGACGCTGCGTTGGTATTCACTGACAGTCACTTGGTGATTTGTCGAACTCAGCTACCATCCAGATAATAACACTGTCGGCTTATCCAATGGCCTACTGAGACCATGGACACGAAGAATCAGTCATGATATCGCATTTCATGCCAGTGTAAGTTCTTTCGAGGAAATCTAGGTTTCCAGTCTAACAGTTAGTAAGATTCATGGTCGGAAACCTCATGATACTATCAGTTGCAGTTTATATTTGTTGTTTTTATGTGTTTGATGTTTACTGGAACTAAAATGAAAACATATGCCACGAAATGTTAACTTTTTGGTTTACACTTATCAGCTGTTAAAGTAACTCGACAGATTTTACAGGCTGCACGTGACAACAACAAGTAAACAAACTAACTAGATTCAACCAGACTATTGCCTTCTCTTTGATTGTTATTTCGATTGACCTATTCTCAACCAAACGTAGGTCATTGATTCGAGAACAATTTTATATACACTATTCTTATCGTATTTCAAAATACAGTCAATATAAATCCACCCGGACTGCAGTCTGAGTCGACTGGTTCAAATATGAATTGCACAAACACAATTGGTATGGTCAACTATTATAATCGAAACACTTCAGAGTTAAGCAAACATGACCCCACATAAAAACTAAAGGCATATGAAATGCATCACTTGGATGCCTGTCGTTATAGTGATTGTAAGGTTTTTTTGATACAAATAATCCCGAACCTACTTATGAGATGATCCAAACGAAATTGGATTGACTTATTAATCACCAGCCTACGCAATTGTCAAATAAAAGACGTCAACTGAAGACCAATCAGTTAGCCGAATTATGATTAGTGATACGTGCCGCTGGTTCAGTACGGGTTTTCTATAGACGACACTGAGGGAGAAAAATGGGTTCAGGAGATTAAAACATTAGCTACTGAAGACGTTAGCTAGTCGAAAATATGTGTGTAATGCCAATGACGTGAATTAATTATAGAGAATATGAACTGAAAAGCAATGCTCACGTGTGTTTCAAACATACAATAAACATACTGTCTCAGTAGTGTTGCCTTATATGCTATCATTGACCCCAAAAAGGGAATCTCTTCTAACCGATCTCATCAGTGATATACTTGTAGGGGGAGGCGAAGTTCTGCATTTATAATTATCAAAATTCTTACACACATCCATTTTATTTCGTAGGTGCCCATCAAGGTTTCCCTCGTGAGGCATGCAAAACTGTCGTATTTTGGACCAATCGGAAAACCAGCGCATGTTAATGACGCGTAAATTTTGTTATGTATAGAGAATTTGGCACGATGCAGATCGAAGGTAGTTTTATCAAAGGCATGACTTTTACTCAAGATGGCGAAGCTGACTATTTTTACGAATTTCTGAACATCATTAAGAATAATTACATACATAATGATTTAGAGATGATTCCAGTCTGTCTGTTGCACGATGTGGAAAATATTTCCTAAAATGCTAGTTCATATTGAATATAGGATCGAAACAGTGTTTGCTTGTCGTTCGTTTGTTGTGGTGATCGCGTTTGATTAGTTGTATGCTTGTTAGCTGATATGCAAAAATGGCGCCGTTCACAACCCCAGATTGCTCACAAGTTCAATTTCCGGATCTTTAACTACTCTGGCTATTACTTTATGTCGGTGTTGTTCGACTATTCACGAGACTTACTGCAAAGTTCGGTAATGCACTTTGGGTTTCCAATCTCTTTGTATTTTTGATTTGCTTCTGGTTCCGATTGTGGATACTTGGGAATTATTGATTTTCATATAGATTGAACATCACCCACAATTGATCGCAGCTGTCGCATTCCCATAGACTTTTTCAGTCAGCCCCTTTCAAACAGCAGAATCACTAGACTCGAGTTTGACTCTCATTAGAACCCGTCAGTAATGCATATCCTCGCCACTGCCGGGACTAGAACCACGGCCACGCTGTTCATGAAGCAACCGTGTATACCACTGCGCCATTGATTTCACATTAGGCAAGACCAAATTATCATATGTGATTTGATGCATGTATCTACTAAACGTGTATCATCTAGAAGCAGTGTTTTCAGTATCCATCAGCATGGACAACAAAATTCAAACCCTAATGTACAAAACTAACTTAAACCTTTACGACTTTCACAGTCGCGTTTCAATCAAGAACAAAGCCTTTCTTTGCTTCCTTTTTCCATGCAAACTAAATCAATTGTTTGTAATGAGAAGATTAATTTTTGCCTTGAAGTGTATCAGACATTGAGTTCTGCGGGTTCTCACGTCATCAACCGATTTTTATTCATCCTGTAACAGAGCACTTTCTCGAAATGGAGTTAAACAAACCGGGTTGTTTTAAAATTAAAACAGGCGAACATCAAGTTTTCTCCACAATATGTTGAAGAGTACTTTAACATTTTCGAGATTATCCACGGAAAGGAAAGTTGACCAACTTTTGAACCTTGTCATTTTTAGTTGAGATACACAATAAAATTATTGAAGTGAAATAAATTTACTATGTATGCCAACAAAACTTCTGATTAGAATTGATTTTCTGTGCATTGTAATACCAGTAGTATTGCTTATTGTTTAATGACTAAAAAGACGCTTGTTTCACGACATCCATGAGGTGTGTTGTATATCGATATCTAATTAGGTCCTCATGGCTAACGTATCTTTAAATTCACCTGCTTATAAACAGTAGTTGAGGAAGTTCAGTATGAGTACTGATCAGTAAACATGCATTTCCTGATTTCTCACCTACTTGATCTGCCTCAGTAGTTTTTGACTACTTCCCATGTGGATATGTCGGCCAAGTATAAACTGCTCACACTGTTCGAAGGTTCAAGCAACTGCCGAACTCATTTTCTGTTGTCCATTGATTGCGTTTCGTCTGCATCAACACGCGTCAGGTATATTCTAAGCTGAATTACTTATCCCTCAACACAATTATGGTCTTCACACCGTTCAAGTCTGCTGTAGTCGCAGAGAACCGTAGAGCCATCGGTAATTTCTAGTGGATTTTTTCTATCTTCATCCGTTGATGAATTTTTTCAGATAACTTAGTTAATTTTTTGACCAGTAGAACCGACAGTTATCCATAAGCATTAATGGTGTTCTTAAAGAACTGATTGTGACAACCAAAGAAATTTCGGTGTGATAATTGGAATCGGTTCCAGTGTTATCAGCTTAGGAAACAGTGACTAGATATCATTCTGTCTCGAACTTTGCCAGTGCACTGCCATTCACTGCCTTTTAAACGGTATCATGGGAACCTCGTTTTCGCCTCTGTGATGCATCCGAGAAAATCACTACATACATTATCTCTTGAAGGCTACATGTGACAATATCGCCCCGTAGGTTACAGTTTTAAATGATGTGCTGTATCAGCCATTCAATCATTTTACACTGATCTCACTGAAACCCTCACACTCGTTTCAGCCTTGCGTTGATCCACCTCCAATGAGCAGCACAACGTCTTTGATTTTGAGCATGCGGTCTGTGATCTGATTATTTTCTAACGATCAAATCATCACCACTGTTGCGTATGAATGAATTGTTTTCGTTTTATCAACCAACATGATTCAGGGGATCTCATAGAGGCATGATTAGATCGTTTTAAGTTCTACCGGAGCATCGATGCCCTGGATTATTTGGTGGATTCCTTATGGGACAGTGTGTCGGATGGGCAACAGAGTCCAAATTTGAAATCTTTAAACTCCTGGCATGGCTTCGTAGCTCAGTTGGTACAGCGTTATGCCATAATTACGACATATTCTAAATCCTTAACTGTATAATCAGAGAGCATCATTTTGCCGCTTCCAAGAGATCAGAGGGAAGCCCATATGCATAACGAACCTTCATCGTCTTGCAGAACAGGACAAAGAGGTCATTATGAAGCGTCTCATTCATTCATTTGCCAATCGCCACTTTCTCATAAATCATTATACTGTATCATGCGGACCAATCAATCCGATTATTCTCGAACAATTTACAAACTCTGATGGAGGAAATTTATTTGGATTGATAATCGGTAACGCCGTTCGTTGATATTGAACGACATTTTCTGGTATCCGTCCACTGTTATGCTGTCACTGAAAACCACCACAGGGTTCAGGTAGCCCCCATTGTCTGCAATTGTTCATTGTTGACCGAAACATACATTCCAGTTTATAAATTTTAAAAATGTTTAATGTTTGAAAAATTTATGAAAAGATTATCACTATTCCTGTTGCACTATTACAAATGTTAATGACAATCATGCCAAACAGGTGTGAATTACTCTGATCGTGACCGGATAAACCTATCTGAGTGCGTGTTTTTTGGTCAAGGTTATTGACTCGACAAAAACGCCACCACAGTGAGGTGGTTCACTAGTAATTTTGGCAGTAGTCAGTGTGGAGGTTATACACCGAGATCGATTGCAAAGCGAATTAAACAAATCAACCACACATGAACTAGAAAGCATGTGATTTTACAGGCCTAGTGTCACAGTGAAATTCATTAATAGTTGATGACTGAGTACAACACGTCCACGTGAAAGAGGTTTCATCATCATAATCATCATCATCATCACAGACAACGGCACACTGGTGGTTCTCACCGAAGTTTACCTGTCATACAAACATGATGAAGAAGCAAACCGTGACCAGGAAGAAAAAAATAAGGAGAGAGGAGGGGAACCAACTACCAAAAATAGCTTTATTTATATTCAATCATTCACCATCAAGGTGCCTACAACTTGCAAACAAACATCCAAACTATAGGTGGAAGTATGACGTCATCAACAAATTAGCTTCACTTTGACTTTCACTACAGGAAACTCGGAAAAACAACGAAGGTATTCACACCACTGAGCATATTTTCCATTATCTCACGTAACATCCTCAGCCGTCGACTGTGTGAGTCGCGATATTCTCAGCCTAGGAGATGAACCCGATCTGCAGTGGTCAAACCTGTGATGAATGACTTCAGTTCTCCATGCTAGGTCATCATCTCGCATTATTTTGCATAGCACGTCAGTTGGCATCAACATCGATAAAGAGTGCTCAGTGTTGAAGACAACTAGCTGGCATCCTAAGTACATGACCTAGCCATCTAAGTCTGTATAGACACAAAAATTGAACAAGAGGACATATGTAGTAGCCATCACCAAATACCTGCTTTCTAACCTACTCGTTACCTGATGCGATTGATCCAATGCCAACATCGATAGCCAACTATCTGGAGACTGTTCATGGCCACTTTTCACTGTCGTCAAGTAATGCAGCCCTCACAGTCGTCTTATATTAGCAACAATTAGGCCCCACAGAGATGCCTGTCTGTTGCCATACCGTCCTAAGTTAGTGAATACCACCGAAGCTTTAGAGATACGAGGTTCTATTACGTTCTGTACCCCTCCACCACCGCCGCCGCTGATACAGCCTCTCAATTACACAAACTGACCAATCACCCCAATAACTTCATTACCCAACATTAGATCTACGTAATTCCGGTAGTTTTCCAGAAACAATTTGCAATTCGACGCTGCAAAGCACATGCCGAAAAATCTAGTAGAGTGCAAATAACGTCTGGAATTGTCCGTACCACCTGGAAATTGTCAAACCACTACACTGTGTCGTCAGCATGATCAAGATAATTCAGGCTTCCATCAGGTAGAAGGGACACGCTGGGGTCTTTTGAAGAACATAGACAATCTTCCATTATTTCGTTTGCAATAAAATTAAACAAAAGACTAACAGTGTGGAAACAGTCTGACAGCTCTACGTAAATCCCAACCTGAGCTTAAGTTTAGGAATAAAACACCGACAATATTTTCACATACTTAGTTGGTACACCCAAGCATTTAAGCCACCCCAGAAATGTAGATCTATCCAATGGACTGAACGCACCATTTTTGTGTGAGAAATACGCAAATATTGGCCGGCGGTATACCTTGAAGCTGCTTCAGAATTCAGCGGATAGTAAAAATTTGATTAATATATCCCCGTCCAGGGCGAAACCGTGCTTGATCTAATCTAATGTTTACCTCCCGAGATGTAGTGAGTCGACGAACTAAAGTGAATGCCAGAACGCTAGTTATGACCGTGTCATAAAAAAGCAGGTAGCCACGGAAATAAGTCGGTTTGATGACTGAAATATGATACTAACGTACTACAAATGGAGCATTTGAGATTGCATAGCCATTTTGTCACTAATTATATAACAATTTCGAAAAAACACCACCGTTAGATCAATCAGTCTGATCGACAGTAACCAGCCACCGTCTACCGAAAACATTCGTTTATGAATGGTGGGAAGCTTCATGTCCGAATTTGTGTGAAACCACCATGGACGCGAATAGTTATCTTCTGTTACTCAACACGGTTCACACAAAATGACAATTAACTGACGAAAAGTAGCCAATTCATTCAAGAATGCTCAAAAACTGATGGTGATACATACAGTGACTCGGTTGTAAATGTGCAATTTTCAGCAGACTGAGACATGCACGGTTATTCTTCCGAGACTCTGAACAGCAACAACACCGAAATGCTCAGATGATCGCTAGCATTCACATTGTTGGTTAGTTAAAAACGGGATTATAATTTGGTTACAGAACTCACATGGAACCGAGACACTGCGAGAGTGCCTCTGTATACAGGACATCTACCGTGGAGGGACCGTTGTACCTCACTCCGTTGCGGGTGCTTCAAGAATACCGGACCCTGAGTCAGTCGTTTTCCGACCCAGCTGTGGGTCAAAAGTTTGTTCCCTGGTTGCTACGATTTCACCCTGTCCTGTGTATGCTCGGTTAATGGTACATATCTTAGGGCGAGTACTGTGTATTCATGAAGTGGACTGTAAAGGAGGTGCACACATACAAACACATGCATACCAGTGTAGAGATAGGCTTTTATTGAATCAATGAGGAACTAAAACGCTCTCATTTACATCATTGATAGCTAACTGTAATTTTTATAAAGATGACGAGACAGAGATGTGAGAACTGAATAGTTGTATGGAAAGTGTTGTAAAAAGAATAACGGTCTGTATAATCAATGAATCCGTGAGATGAAGGCATATTAATTATGTTTGGCATGCGAAGGGGGTAAATAAGCATTACCTGTTTTATAGGAAAATATGCCATTGAGTGTAAGGTATTTCGAAGGGGAAGGTTTAAATATTTGTAGGGTTGGGAATTATCACTACTTCTAGTTAAACGTCTAGAGACTTTAACGATTAGACTGACAAACATGGCAATAAAACGAAACAAACAGTGAGACATGTCGAATCAGTGCACTAAATGACTTCATATATTCGAGGATATAAGGAAATGTGTTGAACAACGGACAGCAACTTTTGAAAGTGAATTCCTTGATGCGAAATGACCAGATGAGCGTGACAAAGATATCGACCTTAGAACATCTTTGGATTGGTTCAAGGTTTGTGAGAATATGGCAGAGAAATTAAGAAGCGTGCCTTTGCAACCGAAAGGCCATTGTCTGGTATTCTCAATAACTTCGTTTTTTTTCTGGATGCCGATCCCTGTGCTAGTTTATTGATTGCATATTGAAATATTTTGTTGCTTTTGGTACTTCAATGTGCGCAACCTAAAACTAGGGAAAAAGTAAACGTTTTCTTGTTGGCACGCTGACCATGCAACAAAAAATATATGGCAACTTGATGGACACTGCTGTTATCAAGCAGTAACGTTGGTGTGTATGAACGTAAGAGTAAACTATATTCGATTATCAAACTTGTCTCTGACAATTCGTGGATAGGTAAGGTTAATCACATTTGACGGTAGCAGATTGAGCAAGACTTATTGATCAAGAGTGCCAAATACATTACTGAACTCTAATAGTAGCATCGGACAGTTCAGTTTGGAAAATGTACTTTGTTAAACTTTCAGAAGGGCTGGTTGACAAATAAAATTTCAGTGTTTATTTTATTGAAACTGGTGTAGTGTGAAAATGTTTCCAGCTGTCATCAGTGTTTTCTTCACGTGTGCGGTGGGGAAGCGTTTTGTTTTATGGTGAAACCAAGAAGGATGCGCATTCTTTAAGACTGATTGATGAAACACCGTCTGCTCCAGCTGATTTATCAAGTTTCACTAATACGGGATGTTGCTTATATCCCGGGATTTTACAGTGGCGTCTGAGTCAGCACTCGCAGATTATGTCATAGGCTAGTAATGAGCGATATTGTCAACTGGGAAGCTTCCGTTGATATGTTCGAGGTTGGTGTGGTGTTTTGGTGTTAATGCATTAATCACAAGCACCTTCCCACGTTTAACATTCCTTAGCCAACTAGTTCGTATTTGCTATCAAATGAACAAACTATTTGATATGATTTAAGTAATCAGAATTAAAGTAAAAATGGACATAAGATAGGATCGCTAGAACTGTTAAGATTTTTCAGAAGTCGTAATTTCGGTAATGGTATTTTTAACTGTGATAGAGTTTTAATCATGTTCAAACTAATATATACCTTTCGTCGCAAATACACCACAGTTAAGCCCAACGATGCACTATTCTAGTTGCAATCGAGCACAGTGACAGACGTTTAATATCCTACCTAATTAAGCGTAGTACCCTCTGGGGAAATACTCCACGCAAACTAACGCCGGCTGCTGCTTTAGGTGCTAAACTGTATCCTTCTGTTGAGTTTATCCACAAATTATCCTTCTGAGTATGACAAGAACAAGGTACCATATCGTTTAACAATTTTACTGGCATCATTCTATTTGGTCTGAGATTGACAACTTTGTTGACGGGTTCCCATTAACTATTTCCGTGACCTTGACACGTCACCATGCATCATGTGGGGTGCTCTCAACCTAGCCGACATCGTCCTGCTTACTGCCCTCACAACATATAAAACTGCGACCTTCCATACATGTCTGAATATTCATATCGATTTAGCCGTGATTAACGACACGCGGTAGTTTACGGTCCACTGGCGCTCCAAATTTAGTCTCTTCGACAACTCAATCATGAAGGTCCCTCATACGGGTTACAGCAAGTCGAGCCACAGGTTGGTTATATGTGTAGAGGACTAACCCAATACAAAGGTATAAACGCCAACAGTCAGTTCAAAATGCAGTCGCTGAATACCTCACTATAGAAAATCCCTATCTATGCGGAACAGGAGCAACAAGGAGACGAGACGCGTGTATTGCTGAGCAGAAACAATTCAAACAAGTGGTGTTCATTCTGTGCAAAGAAAAGTGGTGTAGACTGTAGATAGAAATAAATGGAAGTACGAAAATGTGTACGATAATCTATGTATGTCGTGGAGGTCGCGGAATCGGACGTTGACAATCTGTTCCTGACAGTTGTTGTAGGCCTATAAAAATTATATCCTCATCAAAGTTGAGGATGTTTGTTCATGAAGACTGTTCCATCTACTGTTGTCGGTTGGCCAGTTATCTAAGTGTATGGTTCGATATTTGTTGCTTTTGGGGACTAGTCCTCATTCGCGAGGACAGACTTTCTTCTCCGTGTCTTGAATGAATTTGTCGAAAGGAATAATGACATACAAAACAAACGTTGTTCGCTAGAGAACTATAAACAAAATCTACTATGTGGGAATTAAATCTTACAGATTCAGTACACATCCACGTTTGACTAGGTGACGAAATCTGTCATGAGGTCTTGCACATTATTAAAAGACTGGATGGATTGTACTCTCGTGTCAGTAAACTAATGTTTGCTTTTGAAGTCATAATTGGAATAGAACAACGGACAACTTCTTCCAAGCTATTGAAGAATTTTCTTCTTCCACCAGTACATCTGTTCGTACCGAGGGCCTGATTAAATATAGTTAAGCGAGCGGACCTAAAGGTTTATCGCCGATCGCTCCCAAGGGATATGTCGAACTTGTGAGCCAACATTTGGTTGAGTTGTTTGCCCAGCTTCTCACACAGTGCAAAACTACTGATTTCTCAGCACCTGCGATAGGCTATTAATGAGCGATATTGTCAGCTGGGAAGCTTCTGTCGATATGTGCGAGGTTGGCGTTATTATTCTGGTGTTAATGTACCAATCGCCAGCGCCTTACCAGGTTGAACATTCTTTACTGAACTAATCCTCATTTGTTGTGAAAAGAATTAACTATTTATTATTATTTAAGTAGTCAGAATCAACATGAAAGTGATATGCATCACAAAGATCCCCAAAAACAAAACAGCTAAGTTCCACTCGATATCATACTCATTTGAGACATTGGAAGTTATCGAGAAATCAATTCTCGTTCGAATCGAAACTCAAATGAACATCACAAATTCCAGGTAGGTCGTCCATGGTCGCTCTCGCAGTACTGTTGATGTTCTCGCTTGCTCACTCCGTCACCGTTTGTTGGAAAATCTAAATCTGCTCGCAAGTCATGCATTGAAAACTGCGATGTGTTTGGAAATGTTGATAGAGTGACCTCACTTCAGATCGTCGAAGAATCTGGGATGAAAAACTCAACCCGGTGTAACCATCTGTCAGCTGCAGAAAAGTATTCCTCACCCAAAAGCTAGGTTAGGCTCTCGGCCCTTATTTTCAGAAGGCTACCAGAAATACGGAGGTCATAATTTTTATTCAAAACACTACTAGACCATCAAGTTCCTTGATATGTCACTCTCTTTTCCTTTCTACACAATCCTTCCATACTCACCTTGATTATCTTTTTAGCGGTCAGACTACAGATGTTTTCGATACGTCGAGGCGGGCTGTAAGCTCGTGGTCGTTATGTCAGAGATTTCCACCAATTGTTCTTAGTCAAACTTTCTTAGCATACAATATCGATCAAACAATGAAGCGAAGTATGTCGCCATACACGGAACAACTAACCAACGAACACGTCAGCTAATCTAGTTTTGTACTGTGTTAACGTAACTATCAAGTAAAAAGACTTCCCAGTCGTAAGATCTCGTAGCCGTGAGTGAATGATCTTAGGGTTATGTAATATAGTAACTCACCCAACTGTGTTAAAGATGTGCAATGTTACCATGGACTTAATGTACTGATTTTTCTAGGAACTGACCGAATCTAAGATACTCAATTCGTGTGAGTGCTGACAGAGTGAACTAAACTTGAAGCATGTACATTTTATACATGCATAACTGTGAATTCAGAAGCTTAGCTAATTGTCCATTAGGCATGAGTCTGGTGTTCCAAATTTTAGTCGTACTCTGTCAGTATCCACATTAATCCTTTTTTATACATTTTTGAATGATTTTTGCTCTGTGGTTTTTGCTCAAATATTTGAGTTGCTTTCATATACATATATGATCCTAATTCAGTATTATATTGTATATTTACAATGTTTGATGTCATTTGCTTTTATGGGTATCTGCGAGAACCTGTACAGTGTTCTTGGTTCTAACGTAATAGGGGGGCGGGGTGTAGTAATATCAGTAGCAATGTATGAATCCCAAAAATCGTTAGTCCAGACTATTGAGAGCTGCTATCACCACTGGCATTCTGGTGAAAACGCTGGAAAAGCAAGTATGACAATGCTCACTTCATGTTCACATGTGACGAATTAGTAATGATGGATTTTAGGATGCCATTGATTAGAAGAGATGTATATAATCGAGCTTTCTTTTCACTGCTTCTTGCTTTCGTCTGAGATTTGATTTTCGTATAATCGTTTATCAGCCTGTTTGGATGAATTTCAATTTTGTTGGTTTCATTCCACTCTGAATCAAGTCTGGTTCAAAAATAGTTTTTCTTTTTCTATGTAACTGACTCCGACTACATGTGAATGCTCGTACGAACGGTTGAGCACGACAGCCTTTGGGTTATCGATTTTGATGAAGACGTTTTCACGATCAAGCCATCTGTACATCTTAGTTCTAACTTCTGTTTCCACTATGTTTATCGGATGCCAATTATTTGTTGCCGGTTTTCCTACATATCATAAGCAGTGGCAGTTGTGGCATGCTGGTTGTGTGCTTTCAAACTTTGTCAAGTCAGTTGGAACCTTAAATCTAGGTTCTGAGTTCCCCGCAAATCAAATTGTTTGTCTAGCTCGGGAATACCGCTGCAACCATTTCACACAAACATGGATGGAAATGCTATTGTAAAACGTCCGCGAAAGGAATTTATTGCCCGGAAATATTTTTTATGCTACCAGAGTTAAACAATTATCATCTTATTTCTAACCCGTTCTGATGAAGCTTTTTTCACAGCCTTCGTACCTCTCCATTGTATATTTGTGCTACTCAAGCACAGTAATAAGTAATATAAAAGATAACCATTTTTCTTGACCAATATGTCGGCAAAATGGGATAAAAAGTGTGATAGAGCGCATCCGAACGTGTGATGAATTTAAAAAAATCATTCAATATTTTTGGGCCACAGTAGATAAAATATGTACCCACAAGCCGATCCTCAGCAATAAAACTTTGAAGGGGTTTGGGCTAAATAATTCGGCAGGATAAAAATAAGATTACAAAAAAGTAATAATTCAACTTACACATTCGAACATTTCAATCCCGCCCACGAATTTGTGATATTTTACAAGCAGAGATGCGTGATGACTAGTTCCACTTGGTTTAGCAATATACCAGGAATACGCACATGTGTAAATTCTAATGCATGTGAATTCCGTTCTGTTACATTCATTTTTTCGGTTTCTGCATTTTCTCTGTAAAACGTTTCCAAAACCATCTTGTCTATATGTACAATCTTCTGGTATATACTTCGCGGTCTTCAACTAACAACTCCATAACTTGATTCTAGTTGTTTAATTGTAATATTGGAACGGAAACCAAAAAAATGTCAAGGTGCACGCCGTGAATAGTGGGAGCGCACTTACAAAGCTAACACAGAGAGTTCTTGACGATAGAATTCAAGGTGGCGGTTTTCGGACGAAGCAGATAGGTACTGATATTCTTCTACAGCCCAATATTTAAATTTATTGGTTATTACTAGGTGAGTTGAGAGCTTGCTTCTACTAAATGCAATAATCTCTTAAGTGTTGAATTTGATCTGCATCATCAGTGATCATTTTAGCAATACAACTATCGCAGAACACGTCATTTTTGTCACTTCTTTTTGCACCAAGGTGGGGTAGGAAGGGCTGCTGAGCTAGAGCACAGTTCATCAATCAAACTGACCTAGTGATTGCTATTTGGTTGATCGCCCACACAGTATATGTACATATGCTGCAACCATGCTTACTGTTATACGTGTGTGAAGTCTGATCAGTCGATTTATAGTGTATGTGGGTGGCAGACCAGTTATTATCTGAAGGTGATCCAACTGTGGTAAAATACTTACTACAAAACCTTTATGCTTGATACGTTCGTGTTTCACGAGTGTTTGCAACCGAGGTTCCTAGTGAGAGTGAATTGCCATGGGAGTGGCAAATGCAGTGAGGTGGCTTTAAAGTAGAGGAATCAGCGTTGTCAGCGTTTGATTCAGTAACATTTTATAAACTGTAAATCAATGAATCAAAATGTGCGGTCGACGACAAGCTCTGCAAGAGGTGGGAGCTAGTATCAAAATTTAGCAGTAGAGGAGTTTGACCTTACATTGAACACTTCATGATTATTGGTAGAAGTTTGGGGAAATATGTCACTTCGAACTGAAACTTTCATAACGGATTACTTCCCATAACTTGAAATTTTTTTGAAAAAGTTCAGTATCTTATAACGAAGTGTTAAATGTAGATGACCGACCGGTTCGAGCCCGAGGCTAACTTCAACGAAGTAGTAGTGAACGACCGATAGCTGTGGGTTCAGCTTGTTTGATTGTGGTAACAGGCATTTTTATAGAGGCCAATGTGTGAAGCATTTAGTTAGAAGAGGTAAAATAATATCACACCAATCACGCCGCGTTCTTCAAGTGCTTGAGTAGCCGAGAGCTTTACGCATTGACGGTTATTTCAACAACGAAATCAGCACAATGAAGACATGATTAATTGGTTGTAATAATTTCACTGGGTTGATTCGAATCTCGAATGCGTTGTGTTCTGGAAACAATTGATCTAGAAGTCTGGCTTACAATGACAAAACCTGTGGTCAGTGAACATATGCAATTAAGCTCAGTTTCTCACTCGAAAATATACTGTGACTGAATCCACGTATGTAAAAAAGTCACGTGGTCAGGAAATATATAGAACAAATCTGTAACTCAACAGAGTATGGCGACCGTTACGTTCAGAACAGAGTAAAAGCTTCCGTTTTACTACCTAAATCTATAGCCTTCTCAACTTTCACGACCGGATGCACCCTAACTTATGTTCCAGTTCCATACAAGTTGATCGTACAAGTCGCGATGAGAGGAATGTTGTAAATCTCTGTCACCCTAAGGTTTACGATCATCAACACAATCACATAAGTTGCACATGCTTCTTGTCCAATTGGGGTGGGTTAGTTAATATTGCAATACATGTGAAGTGTGAAATTTTCAGTTATGTCCGGAAATTTTAGTTCAATCACCAGGAATACAGTGGCTCAGAAGCACCCCGATCGGGATTTCAATGGTCGATTGGTTAGTAATTACGCAGTTGAAGTCTAAGCGGTGGCAACTGACATGGATTGTGTGATGAACAAATCATTGTGAATGTGTAGCAACTGCAATCTCCTCCATGAAAAACTGAAACGTCCCAATGCAAAAGGAATGATGTAAAATGGCGGATAGAACATCGTAAAGATTGTCTCTTTTAGTGAGTCACTTATACCGTTCCACTGTCGAGACGTTTTCCGTATACGCTGAGTAAATGACACATTATTCGTAATGTGGCACCTGCAACAACTCTACCGTTCACTGGGCTAGTACTTATTGTCGGCTGTTTAGCAGAGGATGGATTCACTCAAATGTACAAGTGAGCTACACGCACATGTTCATTATAGTCAAAACCCTACTATCAGACATGACCAAAGTAAGACAACTTTGTCGATGTTCTGAAATGCCAAGTTAGTACCTGTCCATATGGCAGGTGGCTAACATCAAAAAACATCAACAGTGAATAATGAAACCTCCCGGTTTTCAGTCATACCGTCAGAAAGATGTACATATTGCGCCCAAATCTTCTAGAGGTTGACATCTATAATGAGCACTAGTTCTTAGAGCATAATTGACATATCTTATACATCTTCACCCTCAACAGATAAGTTCTGACACCATCTAAACAACAAAAATTTAATAACAAAGTGCCAATAAATCGTTCCGTTTTTAGCTTGGGTTGGGAGAAAGACAGGTTTAGATTAGACCGTATAGGTAACATAATTGAGAATGAAGTCATATTATCTTAAATTAACGAACCAAAGTTTGTTTTAGGCTCCACGGTTGGATAACGAGGGACCAACAATCCATAGTGGTGTGCACCCCCATCAATCATAAACTACTGAATACTGATGAAAATTGGAACAGCGATCCAAGCGAGTCGATCACATGAAACTGTATTAGCGAACAGATCTCTTACCAGCTAGGCTTATACCACAATGTTGGAATTTTTATGCTACAGACGAGTGAACTGGGCAATACTGTGCCAAGATGGTCGAATAGGTAGGCGTGAAAAACAAGATTCACTGAAAAAGTTACTTTAGCTGTTGTGTTTCCTTCTGTTCACAAAATGAAATCTTTCGTTCAATCCATCCTGCATCCCCGATCACCATGATCCCATATGCTAGTAGATAGGCGCTAGAACTACAATCTACGGCTTATTCTTGGGTCACGGGTCCGACACTCTAGCATGTGTGGTGCTCACGAGACTCAACTAAGTCAAAACAGTTGTCAACCTCTACGCCGGTGGTCACTGGAACAAACTGTTTGATAAGTTAACTAAATTCCTTAGAAAACATTTTCGTAAACTTTGAACCCCATCTAAAACATCCCGACAGAAAAAGAAATACAAAATGAAATGACAGTTGCCAGGAGCAGCTTGACGAGTGAGGAGCGTTCTTTCAATCAGAACACAGGCGGGACGAGTGGAAACGAAATCGATCGAGGCTAGGCAACCAAAAAAGCAATCAGCTGCCATGTCGAAGTCGTTTTAATGAGGTGGTGATTAGAACAATCTAGTGGAAGGATTGAAAAGTTGAAAAAAACATCCAACATAATAAACAACAGTCGTGTAAATTAACAACTAAATAATTTTTAGGAATGTAACGGGTTTACTGACCAACAACAAAAGTTGACGAGAAAACTATAGTCAGTAATCACAGAAGGTGCGCTTCCTCATTAAACTTGCATTACAAAGAGCCGGTCAAACAAGCAATGTTCAAAATTATCAACACAGTAGCTAAGTAATTGTCACATGTAAAAACGGTGGCATGAAACGATAAAGAACTGTATTTTGCATTCATTCTTGTCAATATCATGAACTTGTGGCAAGAGGAGTCACCGAACCAATCAAAACACGACGTTTCGACTGGTATAGTTAATGAAAACCAACTATGATCCAGTTCCATCTATTTGTGGGGCAAACGTATGAAGTCGATTGGACTGGCAAAGGCTGCTAGAAGTAAAACGAAACCCTGAATATGAAAACGACAAAGTAGCGAACAAGACTTGTTTTCTGTGTTTGATCATCAGGCTAACTGCAACACAATAAACGTTAAAACAGTAACCGGGGTGAGTCCGAAAAACGGTCAATAGAGGTTATGGACGGCGTGTTTGTTATTAGTTACGCAATCACTGTTCCAAATCGAGGGCTTGATTGAATGTAGGCTAGGGGAGATTAAGTTTCCGCAAGAACTTCTTCTGAGCGCAGAGGTCAGAGTTGCGTAATCAGATACTGCTGGCCTCGGCAACGGTGAACATTCAGAATGTCACCATTTTGATCGGTTCCTCGGCGCTCGGTAGACAATCTGAAAAGCGTCTTTTTTAATGGCAGATTGATTAGAGTCAGTCAAGTGGGCAACGATCGCGCTTGAAACCGTTTCAACCACACCACTATTCAACCACGCAGGATGAGGTTCACGCACTCTGCCAGATAATCACCTTGTAGTACGACCACTGTATGATGCTCGACACGAGCAAACAAGAGTACATACAACAGCTGGTTGTCGGACATGGGAGTTTGTCTGTGAGTTGTGACGTGACAACGGTTGTTGAACGGAAACTCACGTAGAATTGAACGGCAAGGTGGGTTGTTTCGACTGACTGTTTGGGCTTTCTTGAGATAACTTTGACCGTGGGATCTTCCTTGAAAGAAGGACTACTAACCGCAAGTTTTTATTCTCAGAGGACGACTTAAGTTTCGACTCTATCGCCTGCATCACTTTCCGATTAAAACACACTCGGCGAATATTTTGTATGGACACATGTTGTAGAAAGTTTAGCTCAGTTTGCGAAGTGTGAGGAGTGCATATCTCGTCAGACATTGTATAAGGTATCGCTTTTGATTTAGCGGAATGTAACTGTCAAACGCACTAACCACTTCAAGTCTGTTTTTTGTGTACATTTCGTTGGATTGAACCATCTTATTACTATGTTAACACCCTAAAACTTTTTCGGTTATTGTTGTCCAACTCGTTGGTGAATTTAATACTGGGGTTTGGAATTGTTCGTCATCCCTATCAAACTCTCTTTGTGTGGTTTCTTCTGAGGTTAACTGTCGTGAATTAATGATTCGTCACTTCATAAACAATAAAAAGAACACGACTTGCAAGTTTTTGCAAGATTTTCAAAGTATGACATGACAGCTTACGTTTATTCATTTCTAGCATCCTCATAATTGGTGTTATTAGGTAACAGACAAAAGTAATGAAGTTATGGTTACCGATCTTTAGAGGAAAATAAAGCTTTTTATCGGTTGTCAGTTTGGCCTCGTATGTTTGCCAGTTGACCAAAATTTCCAGCACTGTTTGCCTTCTTTTGTGGGAAAGTCTCATAGTTTATAGGTTTTCTCACAGAATCAGGAACAACGAAATCTTAAAATGTTTATGTTGCAGAAAAACTGACTACCTACAGATATTTAGGATAAAATGCAAACTCCAATGTTACATAATTTACGGAGTTGACTGTTCAGTCGATATTATGTTGATCAGTCTTGTGGCAAGTCAACACAGATAATTTGGGAGTAACTGATAGTGCATATCAACCACACAATCTAAGACTGAAGATAAACAGTTTGAATATATTTCTATGGTATTTGTTAAGTAAGTAGTATCAAGATGGTTGACTTAAATAAATTAGATACTACCCACAGTTGATTGTAAATTTCGCATTCGTACAGACATTCCGGTTAAACCCTTTCACCAGAAATACCAGATTAGGGATTCAATTTTATTTAAGTGTGTCTTTGTTGTGCGTCCTTATTATAAATGGGATTTTAACCCCAGTGCATCTTCTCATGAGATAATTTTCTTTAACACTACGCCTAAAACTTCACGTTGAGTAGCATCGGATTTTCTTGCATAAACGATCAACCTATTTATTAACAAATGCTTAGCTGGCTCCAATTCTTTTTTCCAAAGGGCTCATCTTTTACGCCTTGGTTGTCAACTAGACTCTTTCCCACTTTATGTGCAGTAAATAGCGACTTTCAAAACTTTGGCAGAACTAGTGTCACTCAACAGATTCAGTTTACACAAAGTGACTTTTGGTTAATTCATCACATTCTCTGGGCAGTGCAGCTCTTTGAAGCCATTTTTGTTTCAGATTGTGTACGTTGTACGTATGACCTACTGAGCCTTGGACTCAGTAGTTCGTATTTTCTCTCATTTCGGATTGGTTATTAGAAACCACTTTTTACAACACTACCGTCTCTTCGAGTTTACATTACTCTATGTATTAGAATTCGGGCAACGGGGATGGAATGTTTGTACTACGATTATATCCAAACTGGTTTTAACCATCTAGCCGTGAAATAGTGAACAGAAATTCTTGTTTTTAAACCCGGTGCCCTTAATGGAACGCTTATAACACAGTCAGACACTTAAACAAACTAGTGATTTGATTGTGGTAAACACGTAGGGACTATTGGCTCCGCACATCTCAGTCATAGTTGGTTTGTGTAAGCGGAAATGCAACCAATGTTTACACCTCTTTCCATTCATTTCAGCTTTATACATACTCTAAGTCTTTCCTACGGCATAAACTCTAAGACACTGGGTATCATACTGTCAGAAACAGAGGATCAATAAGGCAGTATTTGGAGTCACGTTTGTTTTTGGATATGCAAGGTATATGCATAATCTCTATCTCAGGATTGTTTATATTTCCTCTCATTTCACATCGATTTTCAAACCACTCTGTTTGAATGTAGACTGTCTCTGGATGTCACTAATATGTCATGTACTAAAACGGGGGCTGTGAAATGCACAAAGTGTTGGTTTTACACAAATCTATTTGTACATAGCAATTCCTTGAATATTTTTTTGACCCAAATAAAACTTAAAGCGGTCAATATCTTTAGTTCGCATGTTTTACAAACATGACCTACAAGCAAGGTTTAGTTAAAACATTGACAGAGCTAGATGACCGGCTGACAGAAAAGGAAGAGTTCTTAACAACCGCATTACTTGTTAATAGATACTCGGATAAATCTATTGCCGTTCATAGCAAAATGAAGCTGGAAAGATTTGCATTTCATACAGCAAAAGAAAATGGAAGTGCTTGTAAACCTACAGTTCATAGGAGACTGTTTGCCCAATATAGTGCGTCGTCAGCTTCAGTCGGTTGTGAATAGCACACACTCAACAGCTGAATTTTGTCTGTTGTCATCAACTCGGCAAGTTGGTTACGGAAACGCTAGACCTGTTACATTTAACTATCTAGTCTTACATGTAGTTTATCAGTCTAACTGCTGTTGCAATGACAAGTATATCACCAGAACCGATCGGCACTTGCGTCAACGAATGGCCGAACACCTCCCAAAATGTTTCGTTCAGTCTGCTCATTGAACGGACAGTCAAACGAGCATCCGAAAACAAAACCCGGCGTCATCAATAGTGAAGCACATCCTGGAGACAGGTCACAAAGTCGACCTAACCAGGTCGTTCACTTTGTTGCTACAGCACCCAAAACCCGAAATTCCGACCACCAGTGAAGCTGTGCTGATCAAACAGTGTTGTGCGCGCACACCGTTCACCTCTCACTCTTTTCAGCTATCGTTGCCATACCCCTTTGTTATACATTTTGTTTGTATTTGGTATGTGACTGATAAGATAAATCGAAGTGTCAACATCCCGCAACATTTGTCGCCTCGCTGTTTTAATGGATTGGGTCAAAGAAACATAGTGCATTAAATCCAAATAAAATGATTAATTACATTGAATGAGAAATGAATCAAGTCGCCAATTGGCCGGAACTCATTGTACTTGACCTCTCCGCCAGATGCCCGTTTGCATGAGGTTGGAAAAATGACGCGAACATTTTCCCTCCTCACAGGCTTGCACTACCTCCAAACTCAGATGACTATACGCAAAAACCTTCTCCAACAGCAATTTTGACTATCGCCTAGCAGGTTTAATGAGATCGGAAACTTCGACCTGTCTAGAAAGTCCTAATTGCGGGGTTATCGATTAGAGTTAACAGACAGTAACTGTGTCTCCATTTCGAGACGATCGGGCAACCTGATTATTACTCACAAGCGAAAGTGGTTGAGCGTTCACATATGATAATTCGGTCGTGTCTAACGTGAGGTCAGTGACGCAGTGGTAAACACGG
>JTDE01003674.1:0-37616 GCA_014338405.1 Paragonimus skrjabini miyazakii | reverse complement strand
GATCATCTCTTTTCGCGGTGTTATATTTCCCTCTTCAAGTAGCGCTATTCTTCTACTGGAGCTGCCCTCTTACGCGGTCACGGATTTATGTCTACTGACTGTTCTAGGTTCCCTAAAAACCTACGATACATTTATGCGGGGAACCTGGCGGTAACTGTTGACATCTCTCTGATAGTTGTCTCACTATGAAGGATATCTTTCTGTCCCGATGCGTGAGCCTTGATTGTGATAGCACCTCTGTACCCTGAAGAGCTTTTGATTTTGTGAGACTAACCGTTTATATTATTTTCTTTTCCTAATCATTTTCGCGTGAATTTTTCAAAATTCTAAAATCCGTCCGTTACATATGGAACAAGTAACCTTTCATTCGATGACTGGACTATTAACGCTTGCTGTTCTTTTGAGAGGTCTTGTCAACTGTTCAATGTTGATAACTATGCAGCGTCTCACATTTGACCTCACATTCACCTTTTTACATATTTGCGACTTAATTTTGGTATCATCGTTTGTTCTTCCTTTGAACGCAGGTGTGTATATTGCTTTTCAAAATAAACGACATAGAAGAGTACTTGAAGGACTGAATTTTTGTTGGCACCGACTAGACAGACCTACAGCACACGTTACGTATGAGGTAGGATTTGTGGTTCGAGGATGTTCATGAGATTTGCGAACAAATGAACGATGTAATGACAGCAGTGGCCTTGGTCATGTGAGCTCATAATTCATGGTTCACGGACGGATTCGTTGATAGATTGGTATCCGGCTGTTACATTCCCATACAATTTCTAATCGGCCCTCTTGGAAACGAAGCACTAAACTCGAGTTTCACTCTCAACAGAGCTCGTCATTAGTGCATATTCTTGCCACGGCCGGGAGTAGAACTCTGGCCACGCTTTCATGAAGCAACCGTGTTGACCACTGCGTCATTAACCTCACATTAGGCACGGCCAAATTATTATACCTGAACGCTGAACCACTTTATTTTGTGAGCACTGTTCAGGCTGCCCGACCGTCTGTAAAGGAGGCACAGTAATTGTCCTGTTAACTCCAGTCAGTTACCGCAGGATTAGGATTTATCTATAAATTGGACTTGAAAAATGTCGTACAACTTTTTGGGTAGTATTTTGATTACTGCTAGTAGCAGGGGTTTCAAAATGACGTAACATAACCATCGTATGACTGATGTCATCTTTCGCATCTCGACAGGCTTTTCAGGCAGCCTTCTGCAGACACAGACATCATACGGATGAGTCTCTTGTGTACAGAACTAAATCGTATGTCACTAGCACTATTAGGCTAACAAATTATAGGACGTCACTTAAGGGGAAGGTTGAGAAGAAATATCAAAGGTTTTAAGCTATGAGTGTAGGATTTATAAGAGTTTACACAGGGCCTACAAATTAGACGACTTTCCTAATTTGGGCATAAGTGAAAGTACAAACGTTTTCAGTCATAGGATCTACACCTTTTTCATTAACATGCTGGTATTGTCTATGTCATTTGATTCCCAAACATTCGGAAATCGATTTTGTTCACGTTTGAATTCCGTCGGGATGACCAAATGACCCACGTTTGAACCAGTATGCTCCACTCAGCTGCCAACTGTATAAGCTTAACTCAGAATGATGTGATTACCATAACTGTTTTGAAAAAGCGGAAAACAAGGAGATATCTCCATTTCTCTGGAAGCTCAAAGAGGGTGTCCAGGAAAGTAATTTTTCAATTTCCATCCGTCCAAGTCTAACATCGTTAACCTAGCAATGGAACGGATGTTGTTCATTCCACCAGTATGATGTAAGGTGGTGATGTCCATGTAACGGGAAGTAAATCTGAGCAGAGAATGATTAGAAGTCTCCGAATGCTCAGTCGCAGTGCCCGACATAATTTTCCTAGCCTGTGGGTGTAGCATCATTTGGTTGGGTTTTCACATACCGTTCACTGCCGTCAAGCGACTCCAGTTGGCCATATCAGCTGTGCACTATGGTACGCTGTGGGATTAGCACTATATCACTGTTGGCTTCCCCGCGTGTATGCTTACTTTGTATCGTCTATCATCGGGGGCTCACAACCACATTGAACCACCTAGGATGTGTACCTTTGGGGTTGAGCTGGTGATCTGCGTTGGACGTGGTTGACTTCCTAGGCCGCTAAGAAGCGCATCTTGTCGAGTAACAACAGGACTTGATAAGTTATCCGATCGTTTCGAGTTAACAGATCAAAACACAGTAAACTGGAAATTTCTAAAACCGAACCACAGTAAACAGACAGATACAGCATGTGAACACAGAAGTGAGAAAAAGGATCAATGTTTATAGCAGCCATTCAGACTACGGCCGTTCACAACAAACTCACGGTTGTTACGCCCAACGAGCACAATAATTCATAAGACCAAAGTGGTTGCACAGGTCCACATCGTGTTCCATCTCTATCAGAAATGAGTAGGTAGTGTTGAATGTCGTGCACTATGATACGCTGTACTTGACCTGTGTGACAATTGCCCGAAATAATCCGAATAGATCACTAGAAATTAATTTTACCAAGCATATTTTGGACAGGTTAGGCCGCGTTACTAACGGATATCGTAACATTTGAAAACAAATAGAACATGTAATTACTGACTAGAGGAATTGAGACTGTTATCAGTGTTGGGATAGAGGTGCCCAAATTTTAAATAGTAAATCCTAAAAACCACATTTTTCAGAATAACAGGTTATTAGTAAATAAACACCTTTTATTGAATTGAACTTATTCTGTAGAGAACAGCAGTTGGTGTTTCAGGTACTGTATGGGAATTGTACCATCTGGTGTTACCCGTTTAACTAATATGGTAGTTCTTCTTATGACTAGAAAACAAACTATACTGAATTTACAATCTACGTGGTTCATTTCGTTGAACACCCATTTACAAAGTAATGCTCGATTTGATTGAAAAATAAGGAATTTCGCATTTAAATGTTATCGATTGATTCAATGAAAATCTTCCAGACAATTGCAGGTTTATGTATCGGATGTGTTACTGTCTGACTATGTACATTGATAGCAAGTGTAGATACGTATGAGAGAAGAATGCGTCCAGTTCAGTTCATTCAACTAAGCACAAATTCTTAGCACACGTTCTGTTTTCCTTTTTTGTTACAACCAGACAATGCTGTGCAAACGGAACAAACAAAACGAGTGAGTCCAGGTCATCCCTAGAGTGGTGTGAATTTCAAACCTGTCTGAATTATATGATTCGTCTACAAATGAATGTAGTAAGAAAATAGTATGGGTTACAATTATTGAAGTAAGTGTTCTCAGAATTATTCACTCACCAATTTCTTAATTGTAAGCCAGGTTTATCCCCTGCATTCGTGAGAGAACTCTTAGCTCAACATTACTTCAGTTATTAGACGATCGATGATTCATTGTAACCAATGGGAGACGGCTACCGGTAACGTAAATTTGGTGAGTCTGGCTTGTTCACGGGCTGAGGACTTTCTGACGCAGAGAGTCGGTGAATGGGGATGTTTAGGCAGAACCACTCTCATTTGCAACTAGCGGTACGTGTTACCTGAGAAGTGAGGAAATATTTCTTAAATTGTTACACAGTAAACACTACTCATACTTGATCGCTGCCTTCGCATTCAGACGAACTTTTCGACTAGGCCATTTCTAAAGGAAACACTAAATTCGTCAGGACCGGAATTTGCACCTCGGCCCCCACAACGTCACTAATCGCAGAATAGGCCTGACCGAATACTCACACTTGAACGATCAACCATAACCTCGTATGAATAGTGTTCAGCTTACCGTGTCATAACGGGAGGAAAACAAACAGAATCGCTTAGTTCAATACAATCGAAAACTCAGTAATCAGGGCTCCTCAGATAAGTTGAGGTAACTGTCCTCATCAAACCGAATAAGCATGGTTTGAATTTTAAGTGGAAGCTCAAAGATTTAGAGGGCTAAAATATGCTTTACTGGTGAGCTCTAATGACAGAGAAACTCAGGTCTGGTGGGAAGGTCAAAGAATTTACTTGAATGCGAAAGGCTCGATCAAGTATGGGTGGTGATCAGTTTGAAACAATCCAAAACTGCGAACCTCCGTTACACATATTTTTACCCTCAAAATGAAAGTCAGGTTGTTTTTGCAACTGCTTTTTTCTCGGTTCCGATCGATTAGATGACCACTGCCGAATACAGCTGTTTCATTCATTCAGCATTCCAATCGATTCTGCATAATTTTATCGAATTTGTTGGAGGTCAAAGTTGGCGATCCATCAAAACTTGGAAGACCGACTAATTGGTCCCAGTTTCCCTACGGGAAATGAGAAGAAAGAGTACAAGTTTGATGACGCAATGTAAGCGAAAGACATTTGTGTGATGCGCTATGATAACAAATCTGCTCAGACACGATTTGCTATCTGATAGACCGAAGGGAGTGACCTGATCTTTCTGGATCACACCATTACCCATTTGAACCGCAAAGATTTGTTCCAAGGACATTTACTAATTACATTATCCAGAAAGACTAAATGGACACTATGAAAGGAAACTATTGTGACAGACTGATATGGTCCTGTAGGGAAGTTCGGATAGTCCTACGGCAAGAACTCTATTCATATCAATGTGACGTCCTACTGCTTGGCAATTAAAGTTGTATTCGACCGTTTACTACATTCGGGATATTACATTTAGTTAGGGGGAACGGTTGCAGATATATTTGAGGGATGTGATTCCGACTAATCAAAACATGTACGGTATTCAGAAATGTTCCTTGGGTGCCGATGACTAGAAATGAGTGCATTTTCTAAAATGGGACGAATTGATGGTCATTTGTCTTGTATAGAGAATCCCGGGCGGCTAATCGTTGCTAACCCTCAGTGAACGTGTGATGTGTATAAACTACCTGGTAGGCTGTCAAAAAGTACGTTTTAATCCGGTCTAAATGCGGTCGAACCTGGAACTGTATGTTCAAAAGGTTGGGTTAGTAAAAAGGAATGTTCATTCACCACACAAAGTGACGGTGCAAGAGATATAGAACTGACGGTAAATCCAGCCAGGCAGATACACAATCGCCGCAACGTACAGTACAAGTTTTAATACAGAGATAATAGGTCACAGCACACAATGGTAAAGGAGGGAACTGCCAGTGAGTAGATATTCCCGCAGTGGATACCGGACCTGTGTATCAGTCATCTAGATCTGACCATGCCTTTATAGGTCACAAACAGAGAAGAAGTCGGTGCGTTAACCAGTCAAACTCGATTGTATTAAGTAGCAGAAGTATACACACATAATGGGCAACGTCTGAATCCAAGCTTACCGGTGATCGGTAGTTGGAACTGAGATTGATGAGCGTCCATACTAATTACCTACGCAGAGCCGAATAGGTTGATCCAAACGCTTCTTTGTCTCCCGCCTGGGCGTGTTGGAATTAGTCACAGTAATGAGCAGTGTGTAAATCGTACTCACAGTATTTTTTGTGTGAAGTTAAACCAGTTGATAAATTAGAGAAACCATTTGCAAATCCGATCACCTTGAGCTTTTGGACATATTTCGCCGTCGCGTCGAGGTATTCCGCCGAGAGTTCCAATACTCGCATCTCTGGTTTAGTAGTCTACTACACCATGCCTGATCTGTCAAGAAACTGTGCAGCTATGGCTAAAAAGAACAAATCACACTAAGACTTCCAGTAGAAGTCTGTAAAACGTTCAATCCTAAACGTTTTCGTTATGTTTGACTTCTTAATCTGTTTACATTTCGTGAAGCATATGCTGGTTATGTTAGTGTTTCAGAAGAATTGAACACTTAGTAAAGACGTTTCGGGAAGGTCAATTAGAAAAACAGTGTGAATAAAAAAATACCCTATCCAAGGGGGCTATCGAACCTATATCAGTTCTGAATGCCTTATGGGCACTCCAGAGGAGATCAATATTGCACTCACACAAAATTCCGTACATCAGGTCGTTCTTGTTGGATCGCTTCTCTCCAAACGAGGCTGCGTTAATTAGTGAGACAATAACACAATGACTATCGTCAACCCATCGAAGCTCCACCTAATCGACCGTTAGGAATTTAGCTTAGACTAGACATACAATCGAAGTAGTTTCTTTATTCCGAGCGAAATTTCACACTATTAATTTGATTCCGTCATATGCAGATTTACAGATAAATAATGTCTGTATAGGCAGGACAGATCGGCGTTTGCATCAGTATATAGTGCAGCACATTCCTAAGTGGTTATCAACTTCAATCTCAAAAAACGACCTGCTGCCTGTAACAAGCTCGAAGACCCCGGCCTCATCGATCGCCAAACACACTTTAGCAACCGGTCACTTAGTTGACCCTGTTAAATCGTTCAGGATATTGTAACCTAATCACAACCCGAAACTGTTGGCGATTAGTGAGGTAATGCTAACCAAACAACATCGGCCAGTTTTGTGTGCACAGAAGGCGTTGACGCAATTAATCTCTTTCCCGAGGAATTGATTGCACTATTAGCGCGTGAAGGGTCAGAACTATATGGTTGGTTCGTTCAACTGTTGTTGCTATACGCAGTTTGTATAAAATTTGCTAGGTTTACGTTGGCGACTGATGAGGGTAAATCGAAATGTTAACATCTCACGATATATGTCTACTCTCTGTTTTGACTTAATGGATTAAGGGTACTCTGTGTTTTAGACATTGCTAAAGTTTGTTTGGGCCTTGTTAATTACCCGCAGCAATCCATCACTGAGTGCTCAAAAAGACTTTACAGTTACATTACGCCTGGTCAAGATAGCTTTAAAAAGCCACAGATAATTATTCATTTATTTTCAGTTAACCATTCGTTGATTTATTTTTTCAAGTGTTACACGTTTGTGATTGAAAACGGTTTGTGAAATGAATTCAGTTCGCCAACATTGTGTTCTTTGTGTGTTGTTCAAATTAATAAAGGAAAAAATTGCGGCGTGAATTGTTAAACAGCGGATCTTTAAAATGGGAATGTGGAAGTGATGACATATTTTGCCAGATTGTCTTTACAGTTAGAATCGTCTGACGGTATAACACATTGCCATATTATGTGGTCATGATTGAAGAGATAGCAAATTTCAAAATACCTCAACTACATCAGAGACAACTTTCTATTCACTTTTACGGAAGGTGACCGTGTTTGGTGCTGACTTGGTTGTACACCGTGAGCTTTGTTCAAATTTTCACTAGTGACTAGTATTCCCACTTTACCTGTGTTTACAGTTCGTCCATCTCATTTTATTCCCTAAATGACTCAAAGACGGGAACGCACGAACTAACAGCTTTCTCCTCTTGTGTAAACCTACAAATTTATGAAATCTGAAATCAACTACTCCGAAGGAGACTTTACAAGAGAATGTTCCAACGGAACAATTTGAAACCTCACGGCTTTCGTCGGCAGTGATTAACATGCTAGCTTGGTATGCCCCAGAGTTCAGTAGTGTAAGATTACCAGAGATCCGTTACAGAGATCGGAACAAATGTATGGAAAACACGAATAATGTGTCTATATATGTGGTTAATATGGTCTGAAGGGGATTTATGAAAAATGTTCATTTAAATACATTAGTTTCACCAGGGTTGTTGTTTAGAAGTTTCTGTGTTCGTTGTTTTCTGCAGTTAATTTGCATATTTCATTCTGTCATCTGTATTTGTGGTCCGTTCGGGATGATACTCATTCGTGTTGTATTCCGTTTTACTCTATTTCCGCGTGTGAGTGCATCACACGCAGACTTACAAATAAACATTCTTCTTTCAGAACGATCAACAGTCACCAGGTGAGTTAGACTGATTGCTGTGAATGAGATCTGTCACCAAGAGAGTAAAATGTATGTGTTAGAATGCGTTCCAATCAATCTACGAAGGTGACCTCATCAAAACTGGGGGTTGTCATCCTTACGAATTCTAAGTAGAATGTCAATCTTCTGGAAACGCACGTCAGCTACTGAAGGCAGCAATGAACACAAAAAAGATGAATTCACAAGGATAAGAAGATGAGTTTACAAAAAATAAGATGGTGCTAGTTGACTGTGTAGGATATACAAATGTGCGAAACTCGTGTGTTTGTTTGTATTCAGACCACAATATCAATGCGAGACAAGTAAGCACAGAAAACTAAACTACTCGTATTGCACCTCTCAAGGCATTGATACTAAGTCGTGGTAGCGACTTAGAAGCTAACCCAGTGTATATAACCTAAGACTAAAGATCATACATTAGGTAACCGTTGTGGCTCAGTCAAATAATGAGTGTCCGACTAAAACAAAAGTGAACAAAAATTGGAAAGAGTTTTTTCGACAATAGTCTGTTTGGTACATTTCGCTGCATCAACCTAGATGCATAATGCAGTCTGTAGTTTTGCATGGACGGGGCCCAATATACAATACGAAGTAGAATTACAAAATCAATAATCACACAACCAACGATAGTTCTGAAATTTGTGACAAGTAGTATTGAGCTGACCGATTTTTTGATAGACTGAGCTGTAACAGAAACAGATGGCCAGTATGGGCGTTACAGTGATCTGAGAAACTTTTCCTGGCCCATCAAAAATTGGTATTGTCAGTCAGTATGTCGTCCCAGATGATCTGGAGATAGGGTTGTCAAATTTCAAGTTTGGACGTCTTCTGTTGCTTTGCATAGCCAACACCAGGTTCTAATCAGGAAAAATGGCTATGTATGCAACAGTGGTGTTGTCACAGTCAGTTCAGTTTGTCCGCGAACAGCCAGTGTTCCTGTTGCTTTCCTGCAACAGAATGCAGATGTATCCATCATTCAGGTACATATCTACTAACATCATGTCTACGATAACCTACCACTCAGATATGATAACGAGATGGTAATAAGATTATTTTAGCCATTACATCAATTGAATTAAATAATGAGCATCGCTACTAAAAGAAGATGATGATAATCCAGTGCCTCTAGGTATTTTCACACAGCGTCGTAACAACAATTGCATAATACAGCTTACAAACTGAAAACCTACTTGAACAGGGCAGTATCTGAACTATCGAAAATTTTGTAAAAAAAGCAGTTGAAACACGAAAACTGTTGGGTGCAACCATTTTACATTGACTCGTCAGTACCAAATTTACAATAACATGGATGGATTTTTTTCATAACGAACAATTGGGAGTGGGTGGGTAATCAGCAAGCGGGTTAAGATGGGTAATTAAGTCCAGTTGTTTCTGGATACAGAAAACTAGCTTCAGCCGGTTGATTGCGACTGCTTCAACAAACTGTAAGAATCTTGGGTTAGAACAACGCAACAGGATTCCAAATGCACGAGATGGATCGACAACGTGACCAGTGGTCTGAACGTGTCTAGTGACTGAGGAGAATGGCTGTTTGCGCGTTTCAACCAACTTGCCGTTCTCTGGTGTCACGGACTTCTGCACCAATTTTGGTAAATGTTCCTTCATTCTGAAGATCAAGCACCCTTCAGTTCTCCGCAGTTACGTATAAATTGCGAAACACAATGTGACATGGCACCGATAGGCTGATTTTCGTTGATTGAAGGCATTACTACTTTCGCTATAGGTGAACTGGATCAAACGAGCAGAGTACGGCAGCCGTCAGATGAAATCGAAAACAAGAATATGAACCGACATAGGCATCCAAACATCTCGACTTGTTAATAGGAAACGGTGCATACACGAACAGATGTAAAAAGATGAGCAAGTGGTCAGTGTCCCAGTAGACATTATACATACAAAGTTGATGGCAACTTTTTCGGATTAGCCTGTCACAGTGACTGAAGACAAAGAATGCCTACGCATAACAAAAACCTCGAGTAACTTACAGTTCACCACTCACAAACCACGTATCCAGTGTAAATCTGAAGGAATAAGACCGAGTGACATGTGAGTGGAGGTGTTCGTGGTCCAGCCGATCAACGTCGGTTAGTCAGATGGTTGGCTAGTATGAAAGTGAAGGGCTGAACTCCAGAGAATTAAACAACGGGGACTCCAATGATAAGATTTAAAATATGAGACAAGAAGTAATTCAACTATAGCTTACATATCAACACAGGCTGAATGGGAGAAAGAATGAAAGCGATTAATTAACTTTGGACCAAAAAACAAGCAAAACGCTCATCATATAATGTACCATTATACCTGAAGAAAACAATGAACACGAGTCAACAAATACCCAGGTGGCCGAATTGGAGAACGAGTGATTTAACAAGCGACGGCGATCGTTGATTCCTATTAAACGAAACAAAAGACATAACCTAGTCGAGCCTAAAATTCTTATCATCTTTTCGTCGATGGTTTACCATGAGTACGTCGATGAATTATCAATCTGAGACGACCAGCGCATTTGCGACCACATTAATTATAAAGCCACATTAGTCATGTCACCACGAAATGTGCAAAAGATGGTTCGTTTACCTACCGCGCGTTTCAGTTCATGGCCCCACATTGCTCATTGTATCTTCTGTCGCCAGTGTGGATCGTATTCCTGCAAACCGTTTGGTTCAAGTCTAGGTCCTTCAAGGATCTAAAATCTATTTCACAACGCGAATTACTTACCTGGATAGCATCCTGGTATCTCAGATTTTGATCATGAGGATTTCTGGTAGCCGCACCGGCGCTTTTTGAAATCTGATGTCGTTTGAGCTGTTGCTTCTGGCTACTGCAAAACAAACGACCAGCGTTCAAAAACCTGTTACTAGATAGCTGGTTTAACACGATGCTTACCGCAAGGTTGGTTCCATGAATCTCTCGTAGAAGTGAGGTGCCGATATTTTCATGACCTAAATATTGCATGAGCCATCTTATGTTGGCTGATAATGACCTGACTGATTCCTAATAGAACATGCAAAAAAGGAAGCGTTTTAGGATTCTGTTGTCGTGATATTAGTTACGTTTTAATGACCGAGGAAGGACGCAGAGATATAAAACAGGTGACAGTGGGGACCTGAACTCAATGGGGAGAAACGAGCATTTGGAATTTGATTTTCATGTTTCTTGATTGCCGTCAGTCACCGTCAGTCAGAGACCACTGGTAGCTCAACCCCTAACCTCCCCTTCTCCGTTATACTTATAACAAACTGAGATTGATCAATAGTAATTAAACGTTTTCAACTAGGGATGACGCTAGAACTGCTGCTGAAACATGGCCAGTATGCATGGTATTGTTAGATTCGAATGAAATTATAAATTCTCTCTCAAATCAACCAAGTAAACAACCTAGGGAAATATAGAAGGCTGCACACACTATTGTGACGCATATATGTGGGTTAGTAAATTAAACCAATACTGGGGAAAGCTATGAATACGAATTCGTAATGTCTGGATTTGAAAATGAAATGCAACAAAGATGAATAGTCGGTGATTGAAACAGCAGATATATGTTAATATCATCCAGGTGGAGAGAAACGAGATGGAAGGCATGCGAGTACAGATAGTGAAAGGATTAAGTAAAAGCCAACCTTTTGTATGCAACTGCCGGCAAGTTCTGTATGAAATCAAACATTCCTAAGCCAACAGTCAGTGATCACTTTTGAGGCAGCTCATGAAAGATGGTCATCTCAAAACGTTATGACCAGCGATGAAACCAACCCTATCTACTTTCATTCAATATTCATTTAGTAGTCTGATATGTTTACAGCGTTTACAAATTTATATGGTAGTTTGGTGCATCAGAGACTCACCTCAAGCACTTTCGGTAATCCGGTAAGCAACTATACTACACTGTGGTCTGCTACCTGTGGAATATATTGGTGTATACATGGACGCATGCACATCCAACTTACCGATTCGCACACCGTAACAACCAGTTAGGCTTTCATGCGTTTTTGATACCGTTTTGTCGAAGTTGCTGAACAGGTTGACGTAAAGGTCTTTGTGACATCAAAATTCATTACTTATTAAAGTAGGTGAGATATTGTTGTCATAAAACGCAGTAGAGTTAATAGCAGCCTGCCAAAATGTACACTTTCTACGAGGAATTCCATAGTGCAGCAGTTCTTTTTCAGAAGACTTAAGATTTATCTAAATGTATGGGTGAGCACTCACAATGTCTCTCACTTGTAGACCATTTTGTGAATTGTGAATACTAAATGACTGTTGAGGATCTAAATTTGTTTCGTGACAGCCGATTCACGTATTCTGTCACTTGAAGTGTTACAGAGCAGTTTTAACATCAATAGTGGGAGTAGCCAATATATGTATTGCTTGGTGTATTTGTTTGGTTTCATCAGGTACACAAACTTCAGTCTTACATATTATCCAGTGAAATTCATCAAGATTCTTAAACCACTTCTATTCGTCGTCCGTATGTGAATCTAGTGAAATCTGGCCCCGCATTCACTATCATTTGGCTGGTGCGCCTTACGCGTTAGACTACATATTAGAATGGGATTCTGTCTTTTTTTGTAAGAAAATCAGCTTTCGTAAGCAGATGTTTGATATTTCACAATCCAGCTTCCAACCCTGATGCCGAAGATGCCAATTTTGGCCATTGTTAATCCCCTGATAACAGCAAATAATTTAGTTGACCAGTGCAACTTACTCAGGTGGTTGTTTTTGGTTTTTACTAAGACGATGGCCATCAAAACCTCCCAGCTTGTGATACATAGACAAAGTTTTGAGTAGAACAGACATGTTTGTGACAAAAATTATATCAATTATAATGGACTTGCTTCAACTCTGTTCTTCTGCACGTTTTACCACTGCGCTTACAATATGTGATATCCATATATATAGTATACTGTACGCTTCGTGCGTCCCAGGGGGCGTGAATGACAAATTTGTTCATAAAGTAATGCGTTTTCTACGCTTATTGGTGAATGGCAGAAAAATAACATATGTAATCGAGACCCTCACAGCAGAATTAATAAACGTTTACGCGTCATAACACACTGTTTAGAGTCGCGAAACGGCTTCGAGTTCAGAGAATTTTATTTGTCAGAGTGTGAGGTCTCCCATATGTGGGTCGCTAGAACCACAGCGAGTTCGACTGTGTTTATTGTAGTCTTGCCAGTGAAGTTTTACTGTTCTGTTCTCTAGACATAGTATCCTAGAGTGAATATGGGACAGGTAGTCTGTGACTCTGACTTGATGATCAAATGACGATTGATTCGATCCCTCATTTTAATCGAACTTAAAAGCGAATATTTGGAAAATCCGGAAAAGTACACAGAAGCAATCAAAGCAAATTAATGTTTCTGAGCAGGAAATCATAAAGAGTTTTACAGTTCGTCTACGCTTACGCACATCGTACACTTGAGACATGCACTGATTGTTAAAAAGACATTTACGACCTACTTGATTGTTGTTGTGTAACTGCGTCTTATGGATAAGACCAAAATAATCATATTACCTGCTATTCCTTACCGAGCAAGCCATTTTAAAGTGCCGCAATCAGCCTACTGATGAAGTCCCAATATTAGGCTTGAATAAACCGGGGATTTTCTCGATGCTTAAACACATCAAAAACATCAATTACATTTGGTCAGTCGTGCGTAAGATCTCGCTTATTGGGAGCTGGCTGGTAACTCACTCAACCCAAACTGGATTACACTTGTCCATGCGGTTGGAAAGCAGACTTTCTGTTTATCATGTACAAGTGGCATGACATTCGCGGTGGAATTCTCAACACAATTTATAACGCTGTACGCTTTTACCAGCGGAACCTGTATTTAAGCTATTTTATTTGAAATAATTAGCGTAACTGTGCAGAACTTGTGACTGTCAGCCGATAGGTTCGATGTTACGGTTCTAGATTTCTATGTTCCAAATTGAACATCACCCACATTTGATGGCAACTGTCACATTCCCATAGACTTTCCAGTCAGCCACTTTTGAAAAGAAGCACTAGACTCGAGGTTCACTTTCATTAGAGCTCGTCATTAGTGTATGTCTTTGGCGTGGCCCGGACAGGAACTCCGCCACGCTTTTCATGAGGCAACCGTGTTTACTGCGTCATTGACCTCACATTAGGCACAACCTAACTATCATATGTGAACGCTCAACCACTTTCGCTTGTGAGTAATGATCTATGTTCCTTCCAAAACTCAAAGCGACATTGACATTTATTTTTGAGAGTGTTGGTTTCTGCAAATAATTTCTGATCAATCTTTTATGCTAGTCGATGTTGTTTCCCAGTGAATTAGTCGCACGACGTGCCACACAATTACTAAAGTATTTGATGAGTGTATCCTTTTAATCCAGTGAAACGGCGGACGACAATATCCACGATTTTTAGGCAGTGAATTACAAAGTACGAAATACAATTGCTGTCCGGTCAAGACGTCTTTCTCCAGTTCATTCATTCATCTGCGCCATTCAGTCGCCTTGAGGTCGGAATTTTCAGAGCGGCATTAATGTCGCTTGCTACGGGTTGGAGTGGAAATAATATATCCCGATGGAACTAAGGGTATCGGCTTCTGATTTGTTCTGTCGTTAGAAACTGTGAACAAACTGACAGAATACTGCTGTTAAGAACAAAATGACCATTTGAACTGCTTCAACACCCGTACTGAGCTAGACAAGCTAGTCTCAAACTAGACCTCATAGGTTTCTGTTTGTCCACGTCAAAATGGACGCAAAAACGCATTTGGCTTGGCATGTGTTTCACAATCACACATACTAAGCTCATAAAAATTTGTTTCTACACATCACAGGTCCATGTAGAAAATCTAACTAGCCCATGCTGGCTTAATGAAAACAGACGAGTAAACTGTTGATCACACATTATAGAATTTCGACAAATCACTAACCAGCGATAACAATGGACTTTAATAAACCTGTTGCTGAAACCGACTGAAACTTAGTTTTTATCGTGCATAGGGGGTGTAGCTGTGGCATATTATAAGTAACGTTGAAAATGATTTCAAGAAAAAAAGATATGCGGTGACACAACAGTATAGGGAAACCACTTGGTATTTTACATGTCCGGTCTTCAACCGGTACTTCAAGATGGAATGACGATCCATCGTGTGCCATCGTGTATGTTGGCAAACAGGATAGATAAATGCTGCTTAGAATGATGGAATTTGTTAACAAACGAATCTATACTGATGGTTTATTTTAATTGCGCTCTCCACATTGCTCCTTAGAGTTCCTTCCTTGACCGGCTGAAACCTGTATATATTTTTTATTATGAAAAACCATTTGTTATGTGCATTTTTTGATGAGGTAATCAATTATTAACTATCCCTGACAGAATTGAAAGAGTACTTCGGTTTATGATGTACCAGGCCGGGTCGGTAGAACATACTGCTTTCGTTTCCACCAAAAATATCATTGTGATATTTGCGTTTGTTTGTCTTAAGTTTTAAATGATGGAACGTCCATTATTCTATTACTGACTTCGAGTGCTCGTCAACACTGTCATAGGTCTCTAGAACCCAAAATCGAAGAACTTTGTACGGTTTTACATAAGGACCACTAAATAGCCAGTCTTATACTTGCAATGCCAGGTGACAAGTTCTCTTGACCACTTCTCGTTTAGGGTTGACTGAAACAATTCATAAGTGATCAACAGCATTGCACCAGCCACCATGACAATAGCATGAAATGCTGATCATCATGTAATAGTCCATGATTCAGACAGTACGGTGGTATCGAGATCATAAGAGTTTCTGTTTATGAGGCAAACGGCTACCTGTTCGAACACTGTTTAGTCCAAGCAAAAACGAACCGGGACGTGAATTGTCGGGCTGAGGGCAACCCACATTTTTACACCATGAATAATATGCACTAAGATGTACTTTTGTTGAAAGCCTTATTTTTATGCAGGAATCTTGAAAGAAGATGGTAGAGTTCCGCGTAATGTATCGATATAAAACTGATAATCATTTCTCATCCATCCTTTGAATTGTCACCCGAACCCTGTGTGGAAATTCGTTATCGGTCTTCCTATCAAAACACATTTCGTCCTCCATATTTACACCTCCGCGTATGTGGGCCACCCAGATTATTTTTTTTCTTATCTGAAACACCTCTTACTGAGTTATCTATAGCAATTCAAAAAAATATTGCCGAGGTCATGTTCATAACGACCGTAAATATCGTATATATACATATGTAGCATGCATGCCGGCCGTTTACCGCTGGTTGTCCGTAACACTTACGGGCCAACTCTAGGGCGATGTGGAGACATCGGGGGACAGCGTTCTTCCAAAATAGGGGGTTCCAGCAACAATCCTGTAAAAGGAAACAACAAGAACAAGCATGAGCCGAAGGCCCAGTAAGCCATGCACACGACTTACATAAACGATAACTAAAACGGCGCCGACAACACAGCAGCACGCTCTGTCGCCAATTCAAATTCAACTAGTGCGCGCCTGCTGGTTTCGGTCGCACGTTACACATATATATGTCGGTGTTATTATACGACTAAATATAACATACATCAACACCTTGGGAAAGTTCCGTCGGTAACCAAAATAACACCTATACAGAGTTGGAGTTTTGCTTACCTGAACAAGCCTTGGTTCGTCACCAACTCCGTCTGAAGGCACAAAACTTGTAAACGGAACGGCTTGATAATTCGAGCGGTATATTATAAACCCATACACTTTGGACAATATATGCACCTCAGCAGTTCATCTCGCACTCAATTCAATAGAAGTATCATCAGAACTTTTCTTTAGTTTGAATAGAAGCTTGAACAAACTTAAAGTATAAAGCAGTTCACTAAGCTCGACAGTATTTATCTAACAAGCCATAACAGAAACTACGTTGCTGACAGAAAACAGACAGTAGATGTTGCCACAGTACCAAATGTGTATCTTCATCTTTCTAAACCGTAAAAGAGTAGAAACACTTTCACTCCATTGAATATGGTGACCGTCATCAATATGGTTTCCAATATTGTTTCCTTCAATTTAATTGTACGAGTGATTTTTCAATTTTAGGAGACTTAATCTCCTGAACGTAAAGGGTAGTGTATGTGTCGGTGAATTAAAAAGTGAGTCTTTATGTTCGCTATCTATTCAGTCAGGGTTGACTTGTAATAAATGTTACATTGTTGGTTGGCACACAAACGGCCAGTGTAAAGTTTGACGACAGTTCGCAAGGGTTCTTTGTCACGTTCGCAGTGAACCGACAGACTTTGCGCTTATATCATTCAAATACAATTAGGATTCATCTGTATTTCATATAGATTAAACATCATCACAGTTGATCGCAGCTGTCGAATTCCCATAGAATTTCCAGTCGGCCCCTTTCGAAAAGAAGCACTAGACTGGAGTCTCGCTCTCATTAGAGTTCATCAGTAGTGTATATCCTTACCACGGCCAAGACTAGAACTCCAAACACGCTTTAATCAGACAATCATGGTGACCACTACGGCAGTGGCCCCATATTAGGCACGGCCCAATTATTATATCTGAACGCAAAACCACTTCCTTTTGTGAGTAATGCTCTGATTGCCCAATCACTCAGAGAGGCGCCACAGTAACTGTCCTGTTAACTCCACTCGATGACCCTTCAACTAGGACCTCTCGCCAAGTTGAAATCACAGAAACCATCAAATTATTAAGCGGTATTTTGATTACTGATGGTTACTGATGAGCCGTGGTAAGGATGTTCACTACTGACAAGCCCTTTTGAGAGGAAAACTGGAGTCTAGTCGTTCTTTTTGAAAGTGACCGACTGGAAAGTCTATGGGAATGCGACAGCTGCGATCAATTGTGGGTTACGTTCCATTGTATGAAAACCAAAATCCCCTACTGCTCGTCAGTTTTCTATATTTCTCCAAGGAGGCACATCCTGAACTCTGAAGACGTTCGGCAGCCCTGTGTATGCTGAACTACATTTATGTACAATGTAAAGTAGTGCCAGTTTCGTAGTTTTTGAATACTAATTGAAATTGATGAGTCAAAACTAACCTGCTTTTACTACGTGTACAAGCGAACTGGTGTTCTACTCTGAGATTACTGTCCCTTTCACACGAACCACGGATTCCGGTGTATGTAGGCTTGTAGGTTGAGGTGTCCGTGTGGTGTAATGGCTTGTACAACAAGCACTTGAATAATCTACCGCATGCAGTTAAATAATCGAAGCACTGTTTTCTGACATTTACTTCATCCATTCACATCTTCCACATTTACTGATCAAGAATAAGCTGGTGTGAGGCACAACTTGTCCGCTGACATGTGTTGTAATATTGATTTATTTAACGGAATTATCGATAACATTAGGCGCTATTATATCTGTGTTTTGATCTCCTTGAACAATACAAGTCGAGTGACCCGATATACGAACACCAGCAAGAGGTTGTTTATCTCGGCTATTCTACACTGTTTACACTGCATCACAAATTCATTATCGTAGAGTAATATAAAACTCCACTTATAGCAAAAAATGTCCAGTTTTTGTATATAAATCTTATGCTGTATCTACTTTCCTAATCTGGCAGCTTCGGTTTTCATAAGGTTCAGACAGCTATGGCCGTCATTGTATCACGCTTGAGAGGTTTGTCCAGCGCGATAAAAATGGTGTATTTGTGTCCGGCCTGACATCTAACTAGTTGCACACAAGCCTGCTTGTTCGAGTGGCTGGTTTTGCGGTTAGTATCGACGGTGAGAACGTTTTTACGTACGCTTCGCTAATTTTAGTGCACCTTCACAATCTTATCTTCCAGATATCACTCGAAAGACACTCCTGTCATACGCGAGACGTCAACTACCGGTTAGATCTAATTACAAAATATGGTGTACCCAAACCGCTGTTCATGAAAGAGATCTTAAACTGTATGATTGCCTATAGTTATGCATTGTGTTGTAAACTGCAAATTCGAGTGATTGTAGATCAGTGTAGATTAAGTATTTGTATAAACGTCTTAGCAACGAAGCCAAGACTGAGCAGTTTGATTTTATTGACCCTGGTAACGGACGTTATTTTTAACAGATTATTGGTCTTTCAACATGACTAGAAAATCGTTCTTTTTACTAACGGAATAGTTGGAGTGATTCGAATAAGCAAAACCGGCTCCTGAAACTACATTAAGCATGCCATTGTTCAATACGTAATTTAGTGTTTGCGTAGTTCATAAACCAGATGCCCCGCATTTCGATCAGTGTAGGATGTTGAACACTGGCTGTTAAATAAGTATACGCAAAACTTGTAGCAAAGATTGGAAATATCCTTGAGTTGTTATCTGATGTCGAGGGTCAAACGAAAGCTAGTAAACATTTGGACTACACATTAGGTTGCTTCTACCGACTTCAAACTTTTCCCGTGAAGTGCTCATACTTTCTGAGTTCTTTTAAAGAAAATTTTAATTGTAATTTAGAACAGACCAAATAAAACAAACGTAGACTTTGGCCAGATTCGAACCAGCAACAGAAACAACATGTCTAGACGCGGCAATTTCTCTACCAACTGAGCTAGGAAACCACGCCAGAAGATCAGAAATTCCACATTTGAACCTAGTCACCCACCCACCCAACTATATTATGTGGGATCTATCAAACTACCTGAGTGACAGACTATACAGTTCACACTGGAATTTACCAACGCCGTCGGTAAGCATGAACAATATAGTACGATTGGATCTCTTCTTACTTATCAAGTCTACCAAACTACTTACCAGAAAAAAACATTTTTATCTACATGAGATCTGGGCTCAACCACTTGTGTAGTTCTGTTAATAAGAAGATGGGGCAGTCAGTTCTTAAGAATGCAGATTGTAAAAAGATCCTCTCGACCTACAGGCTGTCTACAACAAAAATCAATAAAGCCTTTTCAGTAAGCATCACGTGAAGTTTAGCTATTGACTTCACAGAAAGAAATCATCAAACTGCATCAATTGAAGGCATAATATTTATTTCATTTGAACAATTTATAGGATTCGTAAGAAGTTTACGGATTAGAGGAAGCTGAGAATGCTTATGTACATCATAATTTGTGTTACACAGTTTAGAAACAAGAGATTGGAAAGTGACTTTAGTCTCAGGGGATCAACAATAGAAAAACTACGAAACAGAAATTCAGAAGGCCATCAGCAGAACAGAAACCCAACTACTGTCTATCAAGCATACATAAATCACACTGTAAAACAGCAGACACCAGCAGGCTACAATCAACAGAATGTAGTCGATAGTATCCGTACTTCACTGCAATGATTCGGATGATTGAGTTGTTCGAATACTTGGTTTGGTATCCCGAATATGTACATTAAGTCTGTGCCTGATTTTTGGTAGAGTTGATACATTCACGACACACATTTTTAAGCTGTTCTAAACTGAACACACCCGGACGCCAAGAGTGTGCTGTTCAGGTCAGGTAGCTCAGTTAGTGTCACTGTTTCAGCAGTTCACTCCTAAGACGGTTGTTTCCTATGGACATGAGCATTTTTCTTAAGGGATGTTGGAGCTAACGGAAGATCCTAGATATTACATTCAATTCTGCTCTGATGTGCCGTTAGTGCATTGGGAAATACCCCATGTCGATCAACCTATTTACATTGAGTAGAGAACGTGCTATCGTCATCCATTTTACAACCCTATGTTGTGCCTTCTCGATGGCAGTAACGTTCTTCACGAGCCAAGAACGATAAGGGTGAATATTTAGCTCAATACGAGGGCGCACTATCAAAATGAATCCACTAGTGAAAAGGTTTGAATGGAACCATCCAGACAGTCTGTTGAGTAACCGTAGTACCGGGCTAACTTTCCTGGCCATTGACTTAACGTTACCATACAAGGGGGGGTAAGTTGATACAGTCATACCCAAGTCACGTTTGCGAATAATGTTGTTCAGAGTTTTGCCTCCCTGAATGACCGGAATGCATCACTTTACGTTTTCTCGTGTTAAATGGTAGGCGGCTGTCTGTTATCCAGCGGTGTAATAAATTACACGTTAATTGTGAAGAGTGATGTTGTTCGTAGCTCAGGTTGATGGTTTTGACATTGACGTGTTCATCGAGCTTGGCAGTTAAATTGCGAACGTTTCATCACCAAGCGAGATGAAATCACTGGTGCGTAAGTGTTCTAACGTATAGTTTTGAGCGTCCAAAAACTATACACTAGAACACTTACGCACCAATGATTTCATCTCGCTTGGTGAGGAAACGTTTGTAATTTAACTGCCAAACTCGGCGAACATGTTGGTACCAAAACATTGCACATTAATTCACGTGATCAACAGTATGCTCAATTTTACTGTCACATCGACGGGGAATTGATGAGCTGTCAAGTTCTCTTATAAGTCTACCATACAGAAAATCGGTGACGTTGCTGTCCGGTTGTTTAGTGAATTCGATAACGGTTTGTGGTTGCGATTAACGCTGCTAGAACACTTATCATGTTGTACTCCTCATCATCGTGTACGTAGTGGCTATAAGGTACAAATTCTGTATCGAGTATACTTGGTGAACATGTCCTTAGGGGTAAACCAATCGTCAATACGTTTGTCTGGAGGAGGATCTCATTGACAAACAAAAAGGTCAAACCAAAACTTGACAATATAGTCCAACATTAATCTTAGTAAAATGTGGCTTTAAGTTTTTAGCGGCTGGCTGAACTGTGGATTGTTTGCCAAAATGTACGTAGAACAAAGCCCGAGAAACTCGGCTTATTGATAAGCTTTATGGATCACTTTCAAGAGCAACAGTTTGGTCAACCAACCGAGTCAAAAAAACACTTCAAGTACCATCGAAAATGAATACTCACTATACACCCAAACATGTTTTATGCTGATAACATTCATTAACTATTGCAGTCAGTTCTTGCACATATATTTGGAGTTGCTATTTTTAAATAGAACCACTGACATGGCTACAGACATGAGCATGTAAGCGTACCTAGTGAAGAACACGAGGTGTAATTAAAGTAACATGCAGGCCAGCCGTCTTTACTCTGATTATTAGCTAGACTTGCAGATTAACTTTCGTGGAGACACCGAGAGACAGCATTCTTCCGAAATAGAGGTTCCAACAACAGTCCTGAAAAGTAAACAACACAAACAAGCATGAACCAAAAGCTCAGTAAGACATGCACACGAATTACACAAACAAAAACTAAAACGGCGTCAACAACACAGCAGCATGCCCTGTTACACAATTCAAATTGAATCCGTGCGAGCTTGTTGGTTTCGACCGCACGTTACAGTTACAATGCAAATGTAAAGAGGGTCTTGTTAAACAGACAAATGTTGCCTTAAGAGAAATTCACTGAGACTCGAACCATAAGTGTCACCTCTGGATTGAGATTGATTGTTCGATCGGTTATTTGGAAAAAAGCACTATGTTTCTTTCGTAACACGTCAGTAGTGTACCTACTTACTTGTAGCTACTAAATTATCCAAAGGTTAGAAGCACTTACTGTATTGTTCAGAGTTTTTACTGATTTAGGTGAGTTCATACGAATGGGAAGTCCAAGTGGTCACGTTTATGGCTAGAGTTAAAACGACAGCTACTGTGTTGTCCTTCGAGACGCTTGAACAACTATAGTACTTCGCATATACTACTCTAGCTGGGTCCGAATATGATAATTCTGTCCATCGCACAATGTTTAGCAAATTTGTTTCAAGAGAACGTGCACTGCAGTTCAGATAAAAGTGTTTGAAAGAGTACACACTGGATTTGTCCTTTAGCGGGGGTGAAATCTACATTCAAGAGTGAGCGGTGTTCAGCTTGTGACCAACGAATTTTTTACCACTTGACGCATAAGCATACCGATGTGAATTTTGTGTTATACTCTTTAGATAGTTTCCGTCGAGTACACCATAGGGTGAGGATGAGGGTGTCATCGATCACCTTTCTCAGAAGACGATATCTTCGAAAAAACTGCATTAAAGACACATACTGTTAAAGTGAAATTACGTTCACTTTCGGTTGGAGAGTTTCTACGTGATTATTTATGATGTCTTTTGTATACAAATGTTTGATGGCCAGCTCTGTTTACAGAAAATTTCTCCGTTTGATTTGGAACAACTGATTGTATAAATTTAGAGTGAATTTAATGTAAAAAGTCATTACAGTTTGATTGAGTTTCTAAGCCGCAGTTTGCAGTTATTCAAAACGTATTTTAGAAAGTCAATGTTAACTAAGGTGTATTAGAGGGGAAGGGATTAAACTATCGTATGGGTTCGGGTGTATGTGTTTGGCGACGGTAATCCCAATATGTGAAGTAACTGTTTTTAAACACAAATCCGGATGGCCTAATCAGGTTGCAAGTGCCTAGGCTTTAGACAGTCGTAACGCTGAGGCCTGAACACGGTAGATAATGCGAAACGACCTCTCCATGTCCGTGTGTTGGTCACAAGCGATCACGTGGGCCAGAATAGATGAGTTATTTTTCTTTGAAGCGTTTTTCTCCTTTATGAACTTGAACAAGACAATGAGAAGACGTAAATCATGTGATGTTCTCCGGATTAACATTTCATACATCCTGATCACACATGGACATGTAACTAATTTTAAACATTAAGATAAGGTTCCATAAGGTGTAAATAATGGCTTAGGGGATTAGACAGACAGGCATGGATGGCACTCGCATCATCAATAGCGAAACACATAATTCATATAGGACACAGAGTCAAGGTTTGTGACGCGTTCTGTGTGATTTTTCGAAGTCACCGAAAATGTATCCTGCAGTTTGCTGAGGCTCTGGCTATAAGACGTCATAATCCACCCTGTGTGTTCAAAAATAATTAGTGTTAACGTTGCGGCTGCCCTGGTAGTCAGCATCCCCATCTGTTTAATCCTCATTTCCATGTCTGTCTGTCTAATCCCCTAAGCCATTATTTCCGCCTTATGGAACCATATCTTATTGTGCTTTGTTTTTCGGGCGTGAATCCACGCCAGACAGTGTCCTTTTTGATGAACACCTAGTGGCTCGACCAGTATACACTGAACCACACTTTGGGATTATCATGACCAAACACGCACACTCAACCTACGCGAAAATTTGATCGGTTCCCCCTCAACTCGCCATAATTAACACCGACTTTGTAAAACTCACCTCGACTGTGAGCATAAACAAAACAAAGTCATGTCTTTGTTTCACCCAGTTGCGTTGCCTTCGCACTAGTTTTGATCAACAACCTCTTTTGCTGTTATTTAACTTGATATCAAAAATTGTACAAGTCTAAAATGAGAATTTATCGAAAACGGTTCTGATAGCTGAAAAATTGTTTTAATTCACACACCTTACTGCAACGCTAGGGACCGTTACCCCGTAGTCTAATGGACAGTGGCTCGAACTGCAATCTACTGCTTAGTCAAGGGTCATGGGTTCGATTCTGTGGCATGCATGGTGCTGACGCGATCTAACTTGGTCGAAACGGCTGTCCATCACTTCGCTAGTGGTCACTGGGACAAACTGTGCTCCTCATCTCTTGATCGATCAACTGGGAAAAGCGTTGTCAAATTGACTACACCTAAAACCAACCCTTCACCTTTCAAATGTCATACTGACTTGTCCTTGAATACTACATTCTCCACTCTTGATCGATTATTTCTTTATACATTTTAGTTAGAGACGGTATATATATGTTAACTTCTGCCCAGTTCAGGCTCAACCTACATCGCCAAACGAACTTCAAGTTGTGTTGTTTATACTACGATGCAGCGAGGAGGTGCATTCACAGCTGGTTTGCTCACTGATAACTCTAATCCCTAGGATCAGTTAGACGCAGCGTCTGGTTGCCAAGCTCCGCATGTTGGACTCAATTTAGATTAACTTGTTTGGGTTAGAAAAAATAACAGAAATACCACGGGAAGTGAATAGACAATGCCAAAATTTGCACATTTTCAGGAACGATAATTTGCGCTTAAATTACTAGCTTATGTTTTTCTAAACCTTTTCAGATAAGAACGTGATAAACAAGCGAATGGTAAGACATGTACGTGACAAGTGGGGAACATTAAATATAGGTGAGAAAGAAAGATGATGTGTAACCTTATACAGTTGAACTGTTTGTTGTACACGTATGAAGATCAGCAGTAAATGAATGACTGAAATCGGATGAGGTTTCAAAAGAAAGGTTTGAAAGGGATTCTAGAGTTGGGGTGGCTTTTAGCTTACACACTTTTCTCATTAAAGAAAGTATATTGAGCGATTAATTTCAAGCGCACCACTTGGCACTTGGTACACTCTTGCTCAGAAAATCCTTACTACTTGACTAACTGGCCTTAAACAACACGAAAGAAATTTCAAGGAAATCATGGAGAGTAAACAGGACAGCTCCAATGAACTAGAAACCAACTTCGTATTTAGGCCGACAGCAAAATTACAGTTTGTCTAAATATTATTGCAAGAAATAACTGAGGTCATGTCAAATGTGTACAGATGGTTACTGGTATTATGAACCACTTGATAGGGATGAAACGTCTTTAGAACAAGATTGAATTAGGGGACCGATTTGGGTAAGAAAGAATCAGAGACACAGACTTTAAAATGCCTTGGATAAATATAGACAACCGTTTGTTCAAGAACATCCTAACTGGAATGCTGTAGACGTTCTAAAGATTTATAAAATATGGTGCAAATTTCCAGTAGTTCAACTGAGAAGGTAATAGATAGGTCCACTTTTGAAAATACACACACAGCCAAATTGATGAATTATCGCAGATGGGGTGGACAGAATTGAAGCACCGTATACAGAAACATTTCGATTCTGATGAATGTGTTACAATATTTCTTAGATTATTTCAAAGCGGCTCAACTGAAAGAACAAAAGATGAAAGTTGTATGAAGTTATATGGGAACTTTTGTGCTGCTGATTGTTGGTTTGCCGGAAACTTTATCCGAAATTGTTGAATGATATGCTACCATTGCACAGGCACGTATATATATATATATGCATATATATACTGATGTAACGAAAAGTGAGGTAATCTGCTAGGAATAGGAACTAGTTTATCTATTTTGTGTCTGGCGAAGACCGACTTGAACAGACAGAATATGAGAATACCGGTGGTAAAACCAGACAGATGATGAACTAAATATGACTGAGCTGAACAGTTGTTATTAACCTATAAACCATAAATTGATACTTTTGGGAGCAAATAACTGTTCAAACTTTGAGTAAGTTTGGGGAAATGAATGTGAACTGATGCAAAACGAAATGAAACTGGAGCAGTAAAATCAACTGTGTCACACAACTGCACTATGGAAGCATTTATACTTTCAGTTATCCAAATAATCTAATAAACTGGTAACAGTTCTGATTGAATGTTTTCCCGTATAGATATGCACATTTCATTTTGTCCCTATGTGGACGTCAAGTCTTGGCCATCAAGCTCGTTTTCAGTGCGTAATAAAATGAAGTCAACGGAGAATTCTTTCCGTAAGTGGAGTAGTATTGTCCATTAGTTAGTAGCCACGGCCTTCTCAAACTGCAGAAGTCTCCTTTTTAAAGTAAGGTAAGCAAGAAAGGAGCGTATAATCCCTAATTCTCTATGAATGTAAAACTATTTTGAGGGTTGTCGACATAGTATCTGTGTGACCACACCATTGGCTCTTGTTACGGAAAGATAAAGACTTCTGGACAAGCAGATTCGGTCCTTGCAACCAGATTCCAACAACACCTGTAACCCTGGAGTCGTGACTTTTCAAATTTTCTGTGAATCTGTTTGTTTTTAATGGTGACATTTACAGACAAATTGATGGAGTGGCAATGGGGTCTCCATTAGGACCATTACTGGCAGATATTTTTATGGGCAAGTTGGAACGAACGGTGCTGAGCACTGTTATAAATCAAATGGTTTTCTACAAGCGTTATGTTGATGATATATTCGCTGTCACGGATTCATCTGTCAACATAGCTGATATTTTAAAGGACTTCAACTGCGCACATCCGCTGGTAAGTTTAACCTCAGAATTGGAGTCAGATGGATCTTTCCATTTCCTAGACGTTTCTTTGAGCAGAAGGACTGACGGAAGTTTGCAACGTTCCGTTTATCGGAAGACTACTTGGTCGGGCCAGTACAGTAACTTTGATAGTTTTACGCACTTAAAATACAAACGCAACCTCGTCAAATGTTTGGCGGATAGAGCCAGAAAAATCTGCTCAGCAGATGCTTTGGAACAGGAGTTACAGTTTATGACTCATATTCTACAATAGAATGGCTATCCCGATAAATTTGTGACCAAACATATGAAAGCATTTGAAGCATCAGCTAAGATTCAAGGAGTTGATAAGAAACCCATGTTCATACGACTGCCATACAAAGGATATACGTTGGCTCAATCACTGACCCGTCGACTTACTAGTTCGCTTAAGAGAACGTTCAACGCAGCCCGACCGATTATCTCATTCACCAGTTCGCCACTGATTACTCTGAATCTGAAGGATAAAGTGCCGGTCCACAACTCATCTATGGTGATTTACTCGTTCGTTTGCGATTGTTCAGCAAACTACGTGGGTCGTACGACTCGGCACCTATCTAGAAGAATCAGAGAACATCACCCAGCATGGATCGGGACAGGTGAGAGAAAATCAATCACGAGTGCCATTGTAGGTCATCTGGCAGACAACGATCATCAGGTCAACATAGATCGATCGTTCACTGTTATCTACAGGGTCCCACTGAACAGGTCAAAACTTGTTCGCCAGCGAATGTTGGCCACTGCCGATGCGATTGCCATTCGATTACGTAATCCAACCTTGTGTGGACAGAAAAACTTTGTTCAATCACTCCAATTGCCTTGGCCATTAGCTGACTCACCCGATCGATATGTGGGCAGTTAACATCCAATTGGCGTCCAAAAAACACAAAATTGAGATGGTGTGAATTTTGGACCAATACCAAGTTTCGCATGTAATCGTTTTTAGTTTTATTTTCCTTTATAACTGTAACAGCCTGATGAGATTTTATCGGAAACATATGTTTGCTACACTCCGTGTTCTATGACTCAATGGGAATTTTCGAAATAATCTGTTTGTTGTTTGTTGAAAACTCTCCACCTTGCGAAACAAAACTAGAACACATGGCGTCGTCCGAAACCTGCTCTTATTCAGTTTCCATCAGTTATTTCGCAGACAAGATGCTTCGGTAAAATGGGGACTTACAATTGGTATAGACATTTCGGTCTTTCTATTGGCCGGCTTAGTTTCGCTTGTAGATCGTTTGTTTCAACGCGTGACGAACTTAAACAGCTTGTTTTAATCCGATACTCGTTGTAACAACACCGGATGCTACACCAGTATGTCATCCGGACTGGTCACTGCGCCGACATACCAGCATGTTCGGGTTGTAGACACTGATTAACCGTAGTTATCTGCGAATCACTAGTTGATTTCCTATCGATGAGGCCGTCCAACCAAACTGGATTCTTTGCCTACAGTTTATCATGTGAGCTTATATTGAGCTAGAGATTCCATATACGAGAATGGATATGCCGCCAAATGTGATATTGACCTTCCAATGTGGAATGTGGTTAATGATGGGTTTACCATCTCAATTTTCTGTTGCTGCTGAAACAGATCATCTATAGTTTGTGCATTGCGAACTCTTTCCAATAAACACGAATTTTATTTACGGCTACCTAATATAGCAACATTACTTAATACCGCCCTATGTGTACACCATATAAATCCTCTGAAGAGTAAACAACCAAATAGTCAAACGGTTGCGTCATTACTTTAAACCCACAAGTTGGTTTGTCTCAGTTAGTTTTGTATGTTCCAAGCTTAAACTGGGGTGCGACTAGTGAGCAACAGTTCACAAGTGAAAAATGAGTAAAAAGTGTGTATTGTAATATTGAGTCATCAAATACAGTGTTCATTGTCAACGTCATTCTAAGTATTCCAGTTTGCTGTCTACTGACATATCCAGAGTAACATGGGCTATTATTTGTTGTTGCTTGGTCTTCATTACCGGTCGGTTGTGTCACATTTATGAAAGGAAAACAATCAAATTATCGTTTTTCAATAGACCTTATCGTTGACTCAGTGAACTTACGTAAAACATGGCATGCTGAATGACAATGATTAAACTCATGAACAGTCGATGTAAATGTTGCAGTTAAACCAATGATTGAATATTTCCACTTGGGAAGAAAAATAGATGGGGATAAGTGTTGGGTTCAAAGATGAGCGGTACAACTAGGACAAGCGTGTCCTAATAGTACGTGTAGATTTTGATTTTATTCATATATGTTCTTTCAGTTGACGTATGTTAGCTAAAAGTTTATGGGTAAAGTGTTAATTGTTCGAATTACGGGCATTTGCCTCAAAAGTACCTACTAGCAATACTATCCGGTCATACTTGACGATCAGTCCGAGACGATCTTGCACTGGCCTAACGGAACAGTCTTTCATACAGTTTTATGCTATTGACCTGCTTGAAACTCTAATTTTAATATCATTGTACATATCTGAGTAAAATGTAACGGAATAATTCTGAGGAGTTTAGAATTGCAGAAGTTTTCTAAGCTAAGAGTAGCTGTTCTGAAAATTTGACTTCAGAAGGAATGCAAAAACAAATCGCGAAGCATTTCAAAAGCATGCAAGAAAGAATCGCGATCATACTTCTCATTGAATGGAGACAACTCGGCAGTAACTGTATATTCGGTGGTTTGGAATTGTCAGTTGTTTGATATGATTTACTGGGTGAACGCCAGTGACATCAAGTAGGATAGAGTTGCGGCATTTCTGCCACCCACTCTATCCCGATCAGTCAGACATGTAGATTAAACGCACACGTGCGAGCACAAAAACATAACTTCAAGTTAAACATCACCACAATTGATCGCAGCTGTCACCTCCCCATAGACTTTCCAGTCGGTCCCTTTCGAAAAGAAGCACTAGACTCGAATTTCGTTTCCATTAGAGCTCGTCAGTAGTACATATCCTCGCCACTGCCTGGACTAGAACTCCGGCCATGCTGTTCATGAGACAACCGTTTTTACCACTGCGCCATTGACCTCACATTAGGCACCACCGAATTGTCATATGTGAAAACTCAACCACTTTCGCTTATGAGTAATGATCATAATAATTATTCATCCCTATTTATCCTTATTCGCACCTAGGATCATCACGTGATGAACCATGTACCCATACATTCTACTGGTAGACTGTCCATACACCGCATGTTAAACACAAACACGTGCCAGTTGATGACTGTCTTATTTGAAGCTTGTACAATAGAAATTTTCGGATTTGAATAGTTTGATAAAGGCTCTCCGAGAGGGTCGAAACGTTGTGAAACCAACCACTCTTTTGGTTTTAACTCGTTATTGCTTAACCAATGAATTACTTAATGATGAGCATCAGCACAATGCACAATATGTTTTCTCATATCCGTCCTGTTTACGGTACGGAAATACTAACTTGACAATAAAACGAAGAAAAAACGTTTTTATGGCAGTTGTATATTAGCTGCGTTGCTCAGTTGGTTGTTTAGACGTTTATGGGCTAAAATCAAAAGACAACAGGTAGTTAAGTGAATGTGTAAATCGATATGTAGAATAATCATCCGTATTCAACAGAAGTCATCTACATGATCAATGCTTACAGGCTAAAGTGCAGCAAGTTGAAGACGTGAGCGCTATCTGGTCCACTCCGAGTGGAGTGATGTAAACATAGTGAAATTTATCGGACATAATTTTTAGTTACTTGTTCCTCTATGTGAGTGACCGGAAAATCTGGAGATTCTGTAGCCGAAACACTGCAAACTGGCCACAGTTCAGTTAAACACGATTCTGGAAGGTGGTGTTACCGCAATAGCGACAAGTGTACGCGTACGTTTAGCTGTGGTAATTTTGACAGGTTTCTTAACGCAACATGTACAAGCAGCTCTGTGTCGCTAACTCGAGTCTTAAAAGTGACCTGAGTACATGGCTATCGTCCAACTTGGTCTTCTCGCCTTATTACGAAATAGTATCCTCACTGGACATGGTGAAACTATAATTTCTTCGAAATGACCACAATGCCCTTCACAGTATTCAGGCAATTTATGTGTAGGCAATAATTGAATTCACCGATACAAAAGTTTGTTTGAGCCTTAAATAAAAAACAAATGCGCTGGGGCGTGAAAAGTGATTTGCGATGAAGATTGTAGTAGGCCACTGGAACGTTACGTACAAGCTTTGTCTCAAAATCCGCGTTACTTATGCTGCGAAGTTTGGAACACCAATTCTTATAATGATCTATACCTTAAAGGATTGACAAAGAAATTTGTTGCCATCGCAACTTCAAATGGGTTACAGTGTCGCGATAAATGCTTCTTTGACATAAGTCCATAGACACTTAGCAGAACGGAAGAAGCATTTCCAGATTGCCAGGACAAGGTCACACGTGATGACCGACTTAAAGCTTCCAGTCAAAGCAAATAACATAACCACTACTCTTAAGCCGGTATCGGCGCTAACCGTCTTTATCTGCAACAAAAGTGGTTATCTTCATAGCCGTAGGTAGCCAACCACATGTAGAACTGCGCAGGCCTGAAAGAGTTATTCACAACGGTGGTACAAGCCCTTCTCTTCCCAGTTATCTTTATCCCATCGAAAACTACGTTATTCTTAATTTACGAAGCCCTGTGGATCTGCTGGGGTCGCCTTCTATATACTTGAATACTCATACTTGGATTGCTTCAACTACATTTTCACCAAGTGGACTGCAATCTTTTCTTACTCGGACTTCCTTCAACTTAAAATGTCATTCAGTTTTTTACAGGTGCAAAACTGCCAATCACTTTAAAGTAACAAAGAATGTGAGAATAGTTTGAAAGCCGTCTAGTTCAAACAAACGGAAGCGGACGAATTGACCCACAGGGACGCTCACACACGCTCTAGCTGTGATGATGCGCTTGCCAATGCTCAAAAAGACATGTAGATCTAAATCGCCATCTACACATTCTGTAATGTTAGAAGGGCTGCATTTTCTTGCTCTTCCTCAAACTCTTCTGTCTCTTTGTGTACTAAGCCGAATGAAAAATTGTCCCTCAGATGCATGTATACCAGCTATCTGGACCTTTCAAAAAAATTACCAGTAATCATACAGCAGGTCCACGACACTAGCCTTCACATTTTAGCTCATACAGAGACCTGGCTTTCCACGGATTGCAAAGACAGGGAGTTGCATTTTCTTGGGTACCCACTGTACTTGTCCTGAAACAGAAGCTTTCGGTATCGACTTTCATTACAGAATTTACTCCCGAAGATAGGTGCGATGCACTCAAGCTCACACTTCAGGTTCGTAGTCGTGACATGCTCCTTGTCAGTGTCATATACCGTTCGATATAATGCAGCGTATTCGACGATGGGACTGTCCTTACCGGCTTCGATAGTTTCTTGTTCACACAGCATTCCCCCCATATTATTTTTACAGGTCATTTTAACTCACTCAAACTCTACACCTTTTCTACACCACATGAACACCCTGACCTTTAATGTTAGAAATCTTGACAAGGATGACCAATACGAAAGACTGGACACATGTCACACAACCAGCAGGAAATCATCCAAAACGAACACCCTCTTTGCTTGATCTGTTTATCACCTAGCAGATAAAGTAATCATCAAATTCGCTTCGAGGTACAGTCACGACTTGCTGGTAGTTTTCGATTTTATGTGATACCGACATCAGAACGCCGTAACAAAGACTTCAGTCGTAAACTTCCAGAAAACGGACTTTAACGCATTAAGACGCTTTTCAACTACACTCAGCTTCGACTCTGACTCAGTGGAATTAAACTGCCACTCTGTTAAGGAATCCATTTAAAAAGCCAATGAAGCATTTCCCCCCCCCAAAAAAAACTGCAGATATCTTCCAGTGGTTCGAAGCCGTTACGAAGCATAAGTAGCCTTCTTGACGTACGTTCTGTTCTATTCTCCAGAGAGAAGCTAACGGGCAAACCCGATGTCCTAGAATTTTTCTACACTATACGAAACAGGTGGAAACGGGAAATATATCAACACATCCACAAACATTTTACTGTTCGCCCACAAATAATGAAACTCTGTATACAAATATGTGCGCCACCTGAGGAAAAAATAAGCACTCAGCGCTTCTTCTGCGGCTAACCTAATAGAAAACACCTCCCACTCCCTGACTGAATGCATAGGAATTCAGTGAGTACTACTCAGCAGTCTATAATGTGATTCCGCTGAACTGATATCTCATTCTCCCGCGACGAAACTTTCAACACCTACTCCTGACAACCGACTTTTCTGTGCTCGACGTTCGGGATCACTTAATTAAGGTTAATCTTTATAGCACAATATAACCACACGCGATCCATTCGCGGGTCATCGAAAAACTGTCCTTCATTTTATAGCTGAGGTCGCTTCGTCTAAGACATAATTTTAGATTCTTTTATGCCTAGAGGAAGTAGTGTGTCCTACCTCCTCTCCTGTTGCATTCGTTTCACTTCTACGACGATCTGATGAAAGATTATGCTAAACCAGTGCTTCCTTGATTGCCCCTCAGTGAATCAGAAATCCGTTTGATGCAAGTGACCTCAACTGAACTCACTACTTGTTTTATTTGTTTCCTCCTGATAACAGTGTTTTCTTTTGGTCTATTGGTAAGTGAACAAAAAAACAGGATTGCTTACTCCATTGTGTTTTTAATTACCTCATTATTTTTTCCCTAGTCAATTATCATTCGTATCTGAGATCACTATGTTTAAAATAAAATGACCTTTGAGTGGCCACTAACTTTTTAATGAATCGACAAAAATGGCTAGCTGAAACATCCATCGGAATGCGTCATCTGCGGCCATATGAGCTGTGTTCAGCCAACACCCATGCTACTCAGCAGTAAATTGTCAAATCGTAAACTCGAGTTGTAAGAGTAGCATAAAATCGTTAGCCTAACTGCTTTGTTGTTTGAAAATTTCTTAATTGTTTTGCGTTTTGCGTGTTTAGCCTAATTGGTCACATCGATTTACTGTCTATAATGACATAAATGACAATCATGACTTGACATCTTTTGCAGTTTCAAGTACTCTTTTACGAGTGACAACGTTTTGTGGACAGTTATTGGTTGTTTGTTCGGTAACCTTTAGGAATGACCAAACCGCAAGATATTATTGGTCCTTCATTTTGGCCAATCACAGACTGCCCATCCAAACAATTTTCCGGGTTGGAGTTAGAGATCACTGGCACAGTCATTCATACTTACAAATTAGCAGCTGAGTGCTTCCAGTCCTCAGAAATGTTTGATGACCACTTATCAGAATCGGATTTTAATGACAGTCTTACAGAAAACCTGTGGGCTGCAAACATTACATTTGCACTGAATTTACTGGGATCATACGGAGATTTAGTGAAACCATATCTGTTGTTCAAGCATCTTGTTACAGTACCTGTAACTCTGGTTAGTATAGTTTGTATAATAATCACCATTATTGTTCTCACGAGACGAGGGATATGGCGCCCAGCGATGACATATCTTGTGGTACTGGCTATTGTGGATCTACTTATCATGATATTATTGTGTGTGCTCTCGCTGGACTACTTTCTTTTACCTCTAGTCAATACAAAGTTGTATATAACTGCGGAAAATATATTGAGCGAAATAGTTGACACGTTACTGTTTATTTCGAACTGGTTGACAGTAATATTGGCCACGGAACGCTACATTGCAATCGGTTATCCCACACATTCCAGAAGAATTACTCAAAGACATCGAAGACTTGTCGTACTGGTTACAGTTTTGTTGAGCGCGTTAATTAAAATTCCCGGGTTTCTATTTCTCGTTTCATCGGAGCCGCTGGAAACACAGTTCACCCGCAAGTTTTATGTGTGGTTTGTTCAAACAGTTTTATTCCTCATCGTCCCGTTCGTACTTCTTACGTTCGTCAATATCCGCTTGATACAAGCCGTGAGACAGTCATGGAAACCACTTAAACTTGTGAGTGGATGTGGAACAATTCATGTGCCAAAAGATTCTCAAGTTTCTCCCGACCTTTCTGTCAACCATAGTGGAGTGAAAGATAAGCACAGCTACACGCAAGTCTCAGCCTTACTTCGCCATTTAGTTCCCACCAATAAAAACAACCGTGTTTTAACCGGTGTACCTTATCCAGAAAAACCAACCAGAGAAGTCCCGGTTAAAACAGAAGAACGAGAATCAATGGTGATTCATTCACAAATGACCAGAGCATACAGAGAGGAGCGTAAAATCACAGTTACACTAGTGTGTCTTTTTGTGACGTTTTTTATTTTTCAAGGTCCCTTTATTCTGACTTCTGTTATTACAAGATTTACACCTCTGCACAAAAGAGAGCCTGCATCCATCTCGTTTGCGAATCCACAACGACCCGTAGAAAGTTCCTCTTGTAACGGAAGTAATTCTATGCTGTGTTTATTGAAATTGGTTAACTTTGAGGTCTACCTAACCCCACTGTCCATATTGGCATTGGCGTTAAAAAGTGATTTATACTTTTTGTTTTATTGTTGGTTCTGTGAGCGATTTCTCACTTCTCTTCGCCGCTTACTTTGTTCAAAAAAATTACGTCGTTGTGTTAACCAGCTACGTCATCACTGTTTTGCTTTGAGCACAAAAAGTAGATCAAACAGCTCACGGTTAAATAGAAAATTGGTCTGGGAAAGAGGTGATCTTCCCTATCATTGCTATGACCGTTGTCTACGACTGCAAACTAACTGCAAACATATTTGTCCTAATCAGACTTCGAAGAACAAAATGAGTTTCAGACATTTAATGGATAACCAAAAAATAACACTGACAATGCCTTTTCTTCTTTCACCGAAGAAACGATTTACCAAAAGTCATTGGAACCGGAGCTGTAGTTCAGTTTTTGGTTCAGTTGATGCAAAAGACAGTAAAATTTGTTCTGTAAGGAATCCCATTGTGGATACAGATTTGATTTATTTTAATCTACCTCCCAGCTGTTATTGCTCGCAACGTCGTATTGTAGTCACATCACACAGATTTTCTTTCAGTTCTCCTATCCGGGACCTAAGATTGGGTGCTATCAGGCGTCAACAGAAAGTTCATTTGAAATTCAAATTACAAACTAAATTCAGACAGTTTTTGTCTCACAGCTCTCCACGAACAAACGACAACATACAATTGCAATCTCAGTCATCATGCAGAGGAAATAATGCAAGTGCTTTTTGGAAATCCACAAATTCCAGTTCTCTTACTACATGTAATGAGCATAAACATGAGTTGAATAAGGCAAATTCATTGAATGTTCTCTTTACGAACTCACATCGAACTGAATCGGAATGTCAGTCACCACCACTGGAACAAGCACTGGCGATGGACTGTTTGAATTGCGTACCCGTGACAGCTACTACAGAAACACTCAGTCGTATGGCAGTTTCACTTACGGAGGAAAGTCAATCCCGAAATGACTGTGATAACGAAGTTGAGTTAAAATCGGTTAACAATACGTGGAGTATATAGCAAACAGATTGGCAAATATCATACCTACGTGAATTCATTTTTTCAGCTACGGAAGTTGTGGTTTTTGTTCTGATGTTGCTTACGTTTCAATGAACATAGCATACTGTCATATTTCAATATTTTTACGTTATTTATTTACTTGAGTGAATTAAAAACGTCGAAGTTACGGTAGCTCTTTTTGTGCATTCAACAGTGTATAGATTAGATAGTTATTCTGTTGGATTAACACACATGTTTTTTTAGATAGCGTGAATGAAATCGGCTCGCGATTGAGCAGTGTTTTTTGTTTAAAGTTTGATTTTTGAGCTTTTATACCGTAAGATATTTGCCGCCAGTTATTATGCAAGACCTGATGCTAGGGCTGGTTATTGTCAGATTACCCAACCCAGCAAAAGGTTCGAACGGACAGCCATGTGCATGGTAGTGCAACGAGAACAAATGATAAAGATTATTCGGTAATTTTGTCAATCTAAATCAATCGCATGCAACTAGGATCGAGCTACTGGCACGAACACGTCTGTGATAGCAGTTTCTTGCCAGCTTATGAATGGATTGATTTGCGTTTGGGGATGGTTGTTTCTAATTAGATATTCTCCCCCTGATTCGTCAGATTATTTTGTTCAACAGCTGTAGTGAAAGTGGAGAAGCTATTGTTCGGTAGTTAGTCAAAAGCAATTAGATGATTACTGAAGTAGCCCGGAGGGAAATACGTGAAGGAACACTAGAGTACACTCCGACAATAAATGGTGTTTTCCATATGGTATTTGCGACAGTAGTGTCACGGAATTATTGCTGTGTGCCAATAATTGTTCTTTCTCTAAGTGGTATTGAGACATCCACTCTATGCGTTAATTTTCTGAACAAGTAATCCTTATGTCATCCGCATTCTTAGCTCACAATACAGCCAATTCACCAGATCGCTAGAAGGTCCAGTTACTATTCATGTTCTGAAAGGGGCGCTCTGGTGAAACACAAACGCACGCAAGTTCACAAATTTTCAAATTTTTATTGACTAGCTGGATCTGGAGCTGAGATTTTAGGATAAACCTCCGTAAGTTAACTCACTTCTCGAGAATTTTAGGCATCATAAATAAACTGCACTCACAGTGACCATCACTCAGACATGGAAGGTCTTTTATATTGATATTTATAACCTTCAAAAAGAACTAACGTGGATTCAAAAAGTCTAAAACACTGCAAAACTTCATCCGACTGTACATATCTACCCTGTAACTACTAATCCTGGGGAATTGTCTAAAGATGAGTGATGCATGTGGTGTAGTGGATCTAAACACTATACAAAATTCAGGTACGAACACAAGATCAAAA
>JTDE01003673.1:49745-69553 GCA_014338405.1 Paragonimus skrjabini miyazakii | reverse complement strand
CCCCCCGTCGGAAACCGGAATGTGTGTGTGTTATAGAGAATGAAACATCAAAAAACAGTGTGAGAATCATCAATCTTACCAATAAATAAATATCGTTGACTACAACATTCTGTCAAGTCCAAGTGTAGTTCTGATCAGCGATGTGGAAACTCTTGCTTTATCTAACCTTACAGACGTTTCTGTCAAACTTACTCAACGTGTGAAACTAGAGCTCCGTTGCATGCTCACCACATCGTAGGGTGACGTTGAGGTTCTCAATTTTTTAACTGTAGTTGACTTTGATTCGTTTTGGCGCTTAGTCAGCAAATTACCTACTAAATCAACTAATCGCAACGATAGGTCTGGTTTGTATAGGGTATGCTTTGCGGCTTTAGGTATAAAGTACCGCTGCATCACAGTATCGAATATGACTGTTCTAGTTGTTATGAGTAGGCTTTTGATGACTCCGCCGCTTTGCTTTTCTGCACTTGATTGGCGAACCACCCATCAAAATAGAAAAATTGGATTGTACCTTTTTTATACATTGTTCCCTTCACTTGTTACATCTTATTCACTAACGTTTATGTTTCAGCGAAATGCAACTTCTACAACAACAGAACTCTCCCGACACTAATACATCGGCCTCACTTGATGATGATCAAATTCAACAAGTTAGACTTGTCTGTGAAGCTCCAGCTGAAGTACAAGAAGTCAAACATATAAGCTTCAAAGAGTTCGTGGCCAGCCTAGTCTGCAATAAGTCAGAGGAAGTTCCTCTCCCGGATGATAACTTTGTCAAACCGTTGAGAGAACGAACCTGTAACATGGGATCACGTCAATCAGTTCTTTCCCTGTCTGATTTTACTGAAGGATCTTCAGGAAAACTGAAACAAAACAAACAAGCCTTGATAGCCAAAACTCCAGTCCGGTCCTCCGTGTTATGTCGGGGTCAGCAAAAGATAATCAGTTTTGCTTCTCCTTCGGAGTCAATCAAACCGCTTACGTGTCTTCAGTCTGAGTCTATTTCAGAACACGTGGAAGTTAGAAACGGATCTGAGGATGCAGTTGTTCCTTCGAACGGTTTGAAAATAACGGAATTTAGTATTCCTGGATATGATATTAAACTAAGCCCATTCCCTTCTGGTCTTCTGGTTTGTTCATCCCCTTTGTTGACTTTTTCCATCCTATTATAGGTCGCAAAACCCCCTGTATTCAACAGAGTGATTGAAGTCGACAGGTGTTTGACCTTTATACAGGAGGAACATCGAGATTTCCCGGTCCGCTCATGTTTTGAATCGTTGATGGCCTGTAGGAAAGCTGCGGTATCATCACAAAATAGTGGTATGAAGCAACTTGAAATTCACACTGTACTTTCTTTTCCCCATACAGTCAACTGTTTATTGTTTGCACAATTCATGAGTACTCTACGTTTCGCGCCATCTATACCTTTCCAAGTTCAAGATGTCTCATTGTTACATTCTCGTGCCCACTCGTCAGTTTAAAATGTCCCAGACGATTTCTCTGGGTTTCAGCAGCGAACTAATGCACACGCGAGTACGTTGACAGCTTCAGACATTGGTTGGCTCGTACGGAGTGAGAGGTCACGGATCTGCCAGATGCAAAGAGTGAACGAGGTTCGCTTGCCCGTATCCACTTGTTAGGCTGATGGGGACGCAAGCTAACACCGTTCCCCGTGTGCATGCAAGGCTTCGGATGAATGTGGTAACCGCATAGCACGTAGATGTGTCTGTACGACACAATGCCTTCACACAGCCTCTATTTTAAACCGGCCGTCTGTCTGCGGGTTTATAGACGTTCCATTCAGACTGGCGTGGGCTGCTGTGGTCGTCGTCCGTAAGGTCGGATAAGTCGGAAAAGCCCTCTCTTGGGTGTTTGAATGATATCCGTCGTATCAGCAGCCCGGTGGCTGTCGTAACAGTTGAAGGCAGGGCCCAAACACCTAGAGGAATTGATCGATCGCCGGTTGCGAGCCCAGTCCGGGACAGATGACAAACAAGTGCCTGGGTGTGAATCAGTCTTGACAAACCACCTCATATAAGTGATGTGGGGATCCGCTGGCTGTTTTGCTAACGGAACAGAACGACAGCTACAGTCACCTGCATAACTGTATGATGACTGATAAATGTAGTGGTGGACACTGGAGGCTGTCAAATAAATATGAGAATGCGTCGACCGGTTGCTTCTAGTGACTTGTTGAAGTCTGAAGGTTTCATACAGATCAACCAACCAAATGACCAACAACAGAAACCAACGCCTTAGTAGACAATGCATTCGTCTTGTCTCACCAATATTTTCTATGTACCTCTTGAGAACTTGAACCAACCGCCTGCTGGAATTAGCCTGGGCTTTTATCCGCATTGTTTTCCCCGTTGATCTCTTGTATGAAGACTTGCGAACTACCCTAAGCGACTAACACATGTGCTGGTTGTCACTGTAAACAACTTCCTAGGGATGGACAACTTTCGTCTTTCCCCTATAGCAGTTGTATGGCGGTTAAGCAGTATGAACTACTGATGTGTAGCTGTTTGTGATAATAAAGATGATGATGATGCCTTCTCTTATGGAAGCCATGCTATTATACCATGATCAACCCAATATAGTCGTTATTCACTCACAACCTAAATGAACAAATTCATGGTTGTTTGCTTTTTCTGTGTCAGTCGCTCACGCGATCAATGGTGAATGCCAATTATTCTTCGAAGTGTTCTTTTTCATTTGATCCTAACTGTGACCTTTAGTTCGTTGCAGTCCTTATTGTGTGTTAAACAACCGAGGATTGACATACGAAGAAGGAATACGATCCACTTCGGAGAAGATTCTTATTGATTAGGTTGTCCATTTCTTTGTCCCATTCTGCATGTGGTTTAAGCACCACGTGACCATCAACCAGCGGATCTCGAAGTGACGCTTTGGTATATTCTAAGAGGTATCTCTCGAAGAATTGAGCACTCCGTTAGTTGTACTTAGTTCGAGCGTTTTCCGCATTGTTCTATTTATTGATCCGTTCTTTGAGGTTTCTTTTAATCCACCTTACGTGCACAACAAATACAGGTTGTCACTGTCCAAACGGACATCGGACCTCGCCACCTAAACCGATAACATAGTGCACCCTGTTCTACGAATACCGATTAGTTAATGTTCAAATGCAGAACAGAAGACAACATAATCATACGTACTGATTATTGAACACTTCCAAACAGAACGACTGAACGTATTTTCTAGTGCAACGACAGTGTCATCTGTACGGTTCTGTCCTCCTCAGCTAACTCATCCAGCACCGCAACCTCTACACATGTTGGAAAGCATTTCAGAACGATTATTTGCAAATGTGAGATCATACTTTTGTCGCACCAGTTGCTTTATTGGGCGCTTGGCCATACTCCACACACATTCTCTAGTGAATTTAGTACCGCCGGAGAATAGGGTGCCGGTAACTACTAGTGTCTTGTTATCGGTTATGGCAGTGGCAGTCAGAGGACTGAAAGCTTATTTAACTGTAGTGACTGCTAAGAAATGCATTTGCGATTACAGCATGTGACTGACAGTCATCAGTGCTGAAAACACACTTCTCCTGCAGGCAGCCATTTCGATCCCAATTTTTGTTGGCTGTAGGTATTTATTTTTAGATTTACATCGTAGACTGTCGGGCCAAATACATTTGAACCTCAACATGGAGTTGAATGATGGTCCATCACGTGTGGATCGTCTGCCTCAGATCATTTACACCTGATCATGATTACTGTCCTATGACTGAACTATATTTCAACCGAGTCTCCATTGGTATATGTCATACTGAGGGAGGAACTAGTGTATGGACTGGTCATGGGATCTCGGGCTGGTAGCTCAGGGCACTATTATGCCAAACTTTTCAAGCTTTTGCGATCCTCGATGCTACCTTGAGACTATTTGTATAGAACGTAAAAGAGAAAATCAGCTTAATAGAGTCATCACTGGGAGAGCCGATCTGCACTAGGATTGATGTGTTGGAGCAAATCCTATTGCGATCGGGTTGGTTATTAAGTGCCTTCATTTACGACGATGCTCACTAGCATCTTACGGTTCATTTTGCCTGTATATTCAGGTGGCTCACAAGAATACGGCCTTTTTTTGCACTCCACATCAACACTTGGTCAAGATGTTGTTATTTGCATCCTCCCACTGAGGACCGTGATTACTTTAGCCCATGTTCGGCATGGTTGTGTGCGATTATCTCAGAAGACAAGTTACACTCTACGTGTTGGTTTGTTGCTACCTTCACGCTGAACTGTCAGGTCAAACTTAATTGCGGTTGTTATGTCCTTGCGTATTAAATATTCTGATCAATACGGCTGCGTGTAAGAGAACAGTAGACAAAATGAGCGTCTACCGCTCGCCATGTTCTAACTTGGTTGTGCATGTATTTTTTGACGAACTATGCACGTATGGTATGAACGATAACGACTGGATACGTTCTGGGCGTCTTATTTCGGCGTGTTCAGTTCGTTGATGCATTTTGCGTCACTGTCAAGTTTTGTAGCACGTCCAGTTGAACTTATCTCTCTGTGTACTTGTCGTCAGATCTAATCAACTCATTGACGTTCATTGCATTTCGGTATCGTAGTTCCGCCAGTTTGTCTTGTAGCTTTTTATGCTTTGCGGATTGGTTTACGTTTTATGTACAGGTATGGGTTATTTCGTCTTTACGACGGCGAGTATTGTCGTGTGCGATTTAGCTTTCTCTCATGCTTCTCCACTCCAGAAAAGATCCACTGGCTGTGGACAGATAAGTATGCGCCCAACTCGTGCAGTACACTTCTGTATAATGGTCATGGCATCAAGAAATTTCAACATTGGCTCCAACGTTGGAAGTTCAACGCCCCCAGCAATACCAGAAATGGAAAACAGACAGAAGTAAACAGAAAACGTGAACATTCAAGATGTCGAAGTATGTATTCAGTATTGCTGGCATTCTGTAGCGGTGACCGATGGCTAATAACTTTTATCCCTATTTTTCAGCTGTTTATAGTTGGGTGACATTCCTCACAGTAGCTTAGTTAAGTCAAATCTAGGGTTGCCATGCGATATGCTCTCAGCTCACTCTTACATAAACAGGAGCCTTACAGTTGTCCTGAGAAGAAGCATGCGAGCGTGGCTTCGGTTACTGGTGTCGCTGTCACTGAACCACCCAGAGGGTGATGCTTTAGTATACAATCCACTTAAGGTGCACATCATTTCGTTTTACTTTGACCCTTGTATTGAAATTTGCTCCCCTATTCGCTCAGTCACAAAACAGGAGTCCGAGTTGACTTTAAGGGGGTTTATTAAAACGGGAGCAGTGAAGAACACCCTGTTCTCACTTGCGACTGAGTTGTCTGTTTTCAAGGCCCAATCGACTAACGAGCAACCTGGTCATCGCTCACAGACAAAACAGGTTGGACGTTCGGATTTGATACTTCAGTCATAGTTAATTTATGGTTAGCACGGTTATCTTCTGAAAGCGTGGCTGGAGTTCAAATTCCATTCGTGACAAGGATGTGTGTTGCTGACGAACTTTAACAAGAGAAAAACTCCAGTCTAACGCTGCTCTCCGAAAATGGCTAGCTGGTAAGCCTAACCATGTGTGAAAGTTGTGATTAGTCATGAATAATGTTTCCTGTAAATCTTACCACTTCGACATTATCTTCTAGTTAGTTATGTTTAGATCACTGTGGCTTTACTACCGTTGTTGGTTTACTACAGACCCGAAAGGCCTGGTTTGTCAAAGACCTAAGTTGTACTGTAAAAAAATTGGACAGTTTTGACTGTTGTGCCACATTGTTTATTACCACGTGACGCACCAATTGGATAGAGTGCCGTCAGGCTGTCCAAACACTCACGCGAGACTGTATGTTTTGTAGACGAGAGTTGTTACCATTGAGATGTGGCAACATTAGTTCGTTCTTATTTTTATGCAAAAGTTATTCAATGAGTGAACACTATCGCGAACTTTTGTGGTTTCTGTTCTTGCCTGTTTCGTAACATAACTTTTTGATTATTTTATGAACCATTTGTTGCGGCTGGTTACACTTCTATACCTTCACTTGTTCGTAAGGTTATCGCTACCAATAGGTCTGCACTAATTCTGGTCCTTTGCCACAGTTTTAGTGGATTAATATTGTTATTATTAAACATGTATTCGTAAACGACATGATCTGAGCGATTGGGTAGATATTATAATGTAAGGTTGAAATATGTGTAACCCCCTTTACATGTATGCTTTATTGCCCGAAATGGACAACGTACATGTATTTCTCTATTTGCCTCCAAACAGAACGTATCGTAATACATCCAGATGACTCTAGTGATGAAGATTTCATACCCGAGTCACGTGGGTTCAAGCGTCGTCGAACAGATTTAAAAAATCACGTGCCAGTTGAATCCATTCATGCCACCCATGAGAATCCAGTAAGACAACCACTCAACCTGACAAGTGCGGTTGATTCGAGCTCCTCAGGAGGTTCCTTTTCGGATATTGAGGACGGCGGGGACAGTGTGCACAGCGATGGTGATTCACTTACATCCGGAAAATGGGTGCGCAACAGTTGGCGCACAAAGGCGTATGTATTGCTCGGGCCCCCAGGAACAGGCAAAACCGCGCTTGTTTACGCTCTAGCAAATGATCTCGGTTTCAAGGTTTGTATGGGATTAATGCTCTATGTATGATCTACTATACTGTGTTCCTGCTTTAGTTGTTCGAGTTGAATCCTTCTGCACGCAGATCTGGCAAAGATATTCTCGGACAATTCCAAGTCGCCCTGGATTCGCATCACGTGGCTAAAGAACACTTGTCCAGTAGTTTTAGCACTTTTCATATGACAAGTACGTTATTACTCCCTTTTTCTAATTGCCATGGCTACCAGACTCGGCTAAACCGAAGGGAGCATCACAACGTCCGCGTCGATCTGCGGCAAACTTTTTCAAACCGGTCTCGACACCCAAAAGCAATAAACCTCCAAGGCGGACAAGTAAAGAGAAGAAGACAGCACTGTGTGCAAAAAGTAACCTTGTCTACTTCATCTATGTCTTTTTTTCTATTTCAAGGTCCGAAGGGGTTGAATTTGAGCTGTAACTCGTTGGTTCTGATCGATGAGGTTAGTCACCGCCTCACAGTTGTGTGAGTAATGAGATGTTGGTAACTGCGTCACCTTCAGGTTTCCAACCAAGTTTAAAATATTTGTCTTAAGTTGGTTCGGCGCATATTCAAGGCCTTCTATTTTTTTTCTTGTTTTATCGTAAACGTTTCTGTGAGTTGATCCTTATGATAACTCAGAATCCGTGTTATCGACTTTCCAACGTAGGGCTGCATATCTCATCTGGCTGAGTGGACAGATGAACAGGTATACTGTATTCAGTCAAAATCTATTTATGTTGAATTACTCTCTTGGAAAAGAGTGGATAAAAACAGTTGGTATTAAAATCCTGGTTTCCTTTTAATAACTTGCAGAAAGAAGACATATGTTTACATATTGTTTACTCTAATCAGTTACAAACATAAAACATACAGACTATATATGACGGACAAATAGCGATAGACAGGGTATAGACACGCATATAATCACATCATGTAGTATGTCACCAACATTATGGCAACCCGATGGACTTTTATGCACATTTCAGAGGGCCGGGCATATTTACACCCCTGATAAGCTGCTGGTGAAACAAGATGCTGAGAAAAACTTTAATGGCAAACGGGTATCCTAAAAAGTTCATAGACATTCATAGCATGTTGAACGAGTACAATGAACCAGTTTAAGCGGCTCAAGAGAAAGGTATATTTGTATATCTACAATTCAAAGGGGATCATCTAGCAAACGACATCAAGCACAAATTGAAGTCTACCCTTGTTAGGAGGCGCATCTCCTAACGAGACAGCCAGGACGCGTCACGCCACATCGATCGGCCGGCCCAGCTCGGATGATATGGTCATGGGTGGTGGTATGGTCCCACTCAGCCAATCAGACTGCAGGTGTGCGGTCGAACGCCTGTGCGTTATCTGAACCGTGTTTTTGCTCGCGTTGCCTTCTGACGCCCCCCGTAACATGATTTGTTCTGACGCCCTGACTGCCATATATGACTCATTTAATTCGCTTTGTTTGCCGACCATCTATGGTAATCGTTTTGTCTTATAAATCTAGGGCTTTTGTGGCGTAAGTTTTATCTCGTCTTGTCTCGCTCGTCCAATAAACAGTGCCGCCGCGTCTCTTCTCAGTTCTCGGTTTTGGGTCAAGCGACTGAGCGCGTAAGCAAGATGACGATCCATTAACCCTATCCCACAAGTATGCGGTTGCCGAACTACGCTTGGTTCAAACCAAGTTCTGCACAATCGTGAATGCAGTTTGTCTAACTTCTGTCTTTCACGTTGTCTACTAGTTCACTTGCAGTTTCAGAGACATTTACATGGGTGGACAGATCGACAGCTATCTCAGCGACTGGCAGAACACGTCCCGAAATGGTCAATGACACAACAGTCTCAAACCGGTGAATCCGCTGCTCGAAATCCCGCCTCATCGATTGCCAGACACTTCGTGGTAACAGGTCACCAGGTTGGCCCCCTTAGATCATTCACAAAATGGCTACGCAATCAGAACCCGAAGCTGCTGACCTTTAACGAAGCTATTTTGATTAGGACTCAGCAGCCGGCGCTATATGGACAAAAGTGGTTGAGGCAACTCATCGGGTTGCCTTGATGTTGGTGACAATACGTGTTATAACTGTATGACTATCCTTACCTTGCCTATCTCTGTTTGTTCGTGATATATAACCCGCATGTTTTACGTTTGCGACTGATGAGAGTGAACGAAATGTTGACATATCGGGGCATGTGCCTTCTTTGTGTAATGGTGCAGTTGGTATTGGTTAACCGGCTCAGACTTGAAATGGAAATAACGCTGCTATCACCTTTGTTTTGTTGCATTCTTGCGTACGTACATTCCTCTCTCTTTTTTCTATCGGTTGGGTAGTTACTTTTTGTGGACCACTGAGAATTCTTCGACTAATTGGTTTTCACATCAGCCTACCTGTCTCATACCGCTTTGTCTGCCTGGACACCACATCCCAGTCAGCTGAAAGAGTTAGACAAAAAGCAAGCAATGCATTCAAAATGAATAGGGCAGTGTTTTATTTCTTGTATGTTAATGCCGAACTTGTGCACCTCAGCTTAAGGTTAGTGTGCAAGCTCTTCGCATTTCGTTAACAATTTCTGCCATGTATTTTTTCTCACTTGCTACCATGCCTCCCGAAGCCGCCAACTTTAAGTAAAAGGTTACTGTACCTTACGGGACTCATTCGGTCATGATTCTCCCAAAGTTGCTCCATGAGACTAAAATTGGCTGATCTGCCAATGTTAAGAAACAGTTTGATCGCCCCTAGAGTTTTCATTGATGGGTCAGAGTGTTGTATCGCTAGTGTATACGACCTCAAGCTATCCCAACTGATTGCAAAAGACTCAGCAACGAGGCACGACAAAAGTGTCTTGTATATTGTCAATAGGGCATTATGTATGAAATCAACACAGCAACTGGTTTCAGTAGCTTGGCTTCGGCCTTGATCGACGATTGTGTTGATCACCCCATGACAAGTTCCAGGGTTGTAGTTCGGTTTATGCCTATGTCCTGTCTGGTTCACTTGTTTGACCTTTCGATGAGCGCCATGTTGCTTGTCGCAACTGAGATCATTTTGTCTCGAGCCGTTCCTGACACAGAACATGATGGCCTCTAAAACATCCTTTGATCCTCCAAACAGTATTGTCCCATAATAAGCCATGTACCTCTTATCAGTTTCACTCAAAGAAGATCAACTCACCTCTTTCATTTGATCATACAAAAGCTTACTGTCAAGCAGCATCTCTGTCACATAGTATTGTGAAAATACTTACACACTAGACTCATTCCCTTGTGCTTTTCCATTCAGCTTTTCGAAATGAAGTCGTTATCTGTCATTCCAAACAACCACTCCGTTGTGAGTAGCATCGAAGAGAATAATCCGAACCTGCTCCTTAATTTTTTGATTTTATCCATACTTCGTTAAGCCCCCTCGAGTTGTATCCATTCGATGTTGAACTCAGGACGAAGGCCAATACGGAAAACCCACACCCACATTATTGAGTGGATGAAAATGCGAGACAGTTACTGTATGAGCACCTCGTGAACCTCTGATGGTCATGTAGTGTAACTTGTGTTGTGGTTTTGTTGCCGCTAGTCTTCTTGTACCTTTTTGCAAGTTTGCCGACTAGCTCATGGAGTAGTCTCCTTTTAACCTTTCAAAGGAGCATCGCTTTCACTTGAGTTCTTCGTTCGGCATGCACAGCTTTATTGATTTCCACTAGGTCGGATGAATAGGTTACTAGCCGGCTAGAGTTTCAGGCATCACTTGAAATATAGATATGTGGTGTTCCGATTCACTTTTGTTAACTTGTTATAGCCCTCAATTCCTGCCGGACCAGGAGCATCGAACATTCGAGAATACCTTTGTTAACCTGTTCGCTGTTATGTTGAGAAAATGCTTTACGTGAATAATCTATACTTGTTTGCTGTCATCATTTCGAAACTCTTGGAAATTGTGTAAAACTGCATAATCAACTACGTGTTGTCTAGTGATGGGGTACACTGTACTACAACAGTTTTAACGTACTTTTTCTCAAACTAGTGAAATGTTACTTATTAATGTCCTATGTACTTTCGATGGCGTGGGATGTTTCCCAACCCAAGAGAGAATACCTTCCAGAAGAAACCATTTTTTGTGGGTTCTTGTAGTGGTCTCTTGAGAAGGTCTATCGTGTATATATATATATATATATATATATATATATATATATATATATATATATATGTATTTGCAGGGACAAATGACACGAAGTTGTGATTGTTCGTCGCTCATCTTAGCAGAACTGTTGCGTCACTTGCACACTCTTCTTACCCGTTGCTGTTCGTAGTAACGCGATTTTGCGATGCATGTCTACATACTTGAAAATGAATCACATCCATTTGTTCCGCCAGGGGTTGCATACACGTTATCGTAGATTACCAGTGTTTTCAAGTTGCAATCCGCACGTGTATGGTGAGGCACACTTTACATGCATGTTCATGGTGTGTGAACTGTTCATCGTATGTGACCAAAATTATGTTAAATGTCACTTATATGCCTCAATGGTTGGTTTAGCGTAGTTACATCGTATTACTTCGTATCTTCCGTTCACGCCAATTGGATTTGTTGACTTTATTCTTGCCGGTTTCCCATTTCTTAAGGCCGATGTGTTGTTCAACAGCGATCGCGGATTTTGGTCTGCATTAAGCAATTTGCTACAGCTAGCCCGTCGCCCATTGGTTCTCACTTGTTCGGACCCGGCTCTGCTTCACAACCTTCCCATCCCTGCCTGCGTCTACCACGTCCGTGAGCCATCCCTAGTAGGTTGCCTGATACGAAATATCTGTTCACACGGATATGAGACTCATTTGTCGTACCTATCTGCAACCATAATTCCGCATTAGGTATTGTTTGTTCTTTCTTTCTAGGACATTTCCAACTGCCTCCTAGTTGTGTAAATATCGCAGGGTTGTTCTCTCAACAAGATTACAAATGTGTCTAATTTTTTCTCCAACTGCATATTTTCCTTTTCGGTTGTATCAACGTAAATCTGCTGCTCAGTCGGCGATACTGATCATCAAGAGTGAATGTGCAAGATCCTTTGATAAATCCAATCGAGATTTCTATAAATCTGGTAATACCTGGTCGTGGTTTTATCATCTAAACTGCAATGCGTAGTATATGCACAAGTAATAAATCTATTACCATCTTTTAATTCTCATTCCGCTTTCTTCTTTCGGCCAGAATCTCGTCATTCCATATCTGAAACTTGTATGTCTTGCCGAAGGTTTTGAACTGGATACGCGAACCGTACTATCGCTGCACGGAGGGAACGCTTACCGATTGAATATAGGCGGTAATGTGGATTTATTGCCTGGATCATTCACTCAAATTGATGTGAGACGTCTTGTCAACCAACTTCAGTGGTTTACGTCTGTTACAAGGACACAGCCGGACGCAGTAAGTCACACTTCGATTGTCAAAGGTTAGCTGAAGAAAATAAGGTCGTCAACATGCAGCTTTAAACTAATTGTATGCTAGTGCTTCCATGAGAAAACTGGGAAATGAACAGCGAAACTTGTCCTTGTATCATTCATTTATTCATTCACAACGGCTACGAGCCTGACCAGAATATATTGTTAGTTGGGCAGTCGCTTGCTGCAGTAATGATATGGAATACTCTGAATGAAGATATTGCTTTTATCAAAAAAGGATAAAAATGGATCAGACAGGGCTGGGCGGGAGAACTAAAAATGGTGTGAATGTAAGCACCTGATTGACTGCGATGCGTTGCCATATCGGGTGGCGTTTTTCAGTCAGTGGTCTGAGTGTGTGTGGCGTGCACTTCTATAGCCCGCACAATAGTGTTTTCGCTTGATCGAAAAATACTTCTCACTTTCTTGGTGGCCTTTTCAGGCTCTCTGTGTCCTTTAAGTCAAAGTCGAATGGGAAACGCATTAATCTTCACGGTTTTCTATCACATAGAAATATAGCTTGGTTTGTTGCCTCAGTGGCAGACTAAGAGACTTGTGATCAGACACTGTCCTTGTTAACGAATTGAAAGTTTTAATTGACGTACTCCGAGAAGACGGTTATGCTGGTGGATTTGTTTTAGGAGGAAGGCAGGTAAAGCCACAATATCCTAGGTTGCAACAGCCTCCATTTTAGATGTCTAACCACGCAGTCACCCAACTGCAGGTAATCCGCCTGAGACTGTGGACAGTTTAACATGCTTGGGTAGCACTATCTCATCAGCCTGTAATATTGCTGATGAGATATCAGCGAGGATAGCAAAGGCACGAGTTACCTTTGCCAAACTACGTCATCTGTGGCGTCGAAAAGACCCTGACTACTCCACTGAATAGAGTGGGTAGGTGTCGCCTGCCTGGCTGGGATTCCCGCTATCCGAGATGGCGGTATGTCGCTGTTAATGGCATACCTGTATCCATACTATTTCTAGTTCTTCCGCTAAGTCTTATTTTAATAATTTTCAACCTTCTGAGTAACGTTTTCTTCTAGGATATTCCACGTCACTGTTGAGGTGAGCGGCGGCTCAAGCCACAGTACCTTTTGGTTAGGCTCATGGCTGCTATGAGGATGAGGATGTTGAATCAGCACGAAAACAATCCGTTCACACCCCTCTGTTGCCCACGATCAGTTACGCATTCCTTAATTTGATTAGTCAAATTATCTATTCATGTAAGACTACATTTTACACTTGAACTGCATGGTTCATATGTTGGTCTGTTGATGAAATCTCGAAGACGTCTACTTGATTATCCTCCTTGTCTTGCGGGATACTCGAAAAATGTTGGGCTGCAAACGAATTACTTAATTTTGATAAACAAAATGAGATATTTAATAGTTTAAAAGAGACAACTGATAAATATCTGAACTTCAGCTAGTTTCGATCCAGTGACAGCAATAGCATACCAATGCTAGGCAGATAACCTATGGAACTGAATGTCTTCTAATCTTGTAGCTTAATCGACAGTGTGATAATTATGCTTTTTTTGCTTATTATCTGACCTTATCCGTGAATGGGATCGATCGTGACACACCACAGTTGGTGTCTCTATTGTTTAGTTGGTAATTCGATTTTTCTCGAATCAATCGTTCACATACTGTAAGAAACGATGGGAAACCGTTCAATGGATTATATGTCCCTTTAAATACTTGTTACTGATGTAGCTTTGTTACTGACTAGTGTGCACATGTAACCAACGGATTGTCCGAGGTTTTTTTCGAACAGTTAATTCCTTTCAGTAGTTTAAACAAAACAGTTAGCAGGTAAAACGTGTAGTGGGCACAAGCATTTCATGGAGATCCATCGCTACTGAGTTTATAGTAGCATGAGTTATTTAATGCACCACTTTTCCAAACTTGTAGGTCCCGAACTATTGCCACACGTTTCCACTAAGTTGCGAAATTATCTGTTATCTCTTAGGCAGATCGATTATTCAGCCGAAATGAATCCCATTGCAAAGGTAGAACGATGCGCCCGTGTTTTGCTGGTTTTCATCTTAAAAGATTGTCGGATTGACTAGTGAGGTTGTTCAAAATAGCAGGCAAGCTTGTAAAGCTCTGTTTGTCCCGTCGGACACTGAAATGGCCAGAAGTAGTCACGGATAAGTGGCGAGTAGTCTAAAAATTAAACTATAACGTCTCCTTTCAAGTGAAAACAACAATGAGTGTAGGAATGTAGTTTTATATCCTATTTATTGCAAGTGTGTGTATAGTGTGTTGTCTTGTATTTTATTATATATATATATATATATATATATATATATATATATATATATATTGTTCCTATGAGTAAGACTTGTGGCTGCTTTAGAACACACGACGCTTCAGTTTGCGTTAGTCTAATGCCTAGAAATTATTCACGCTACCAGCGGATGTTGTTCAGAACTGCGTTGTTACAAGTATCCTTCCATCTAGTTGACCACTCCAGGTTGTGCAGTAATACCTTGCTCTTTATAATAACACGTGGTGGATACCTCTTCACTGCGACAATTGACTATAATGTTAAAATTTTTATGGAGATACTGCCTGTTGGCTTAATGAGATCCAATGGGTTGCAGAGACGTACATTCCATTGGGTGACAGATACAATACTACTAATGTACAAAAGAATGTTTTTGAAGTGATCACTATTAAACTTTTGTCGACATTCTTGAGGATTGCTACAGTAAATATATTTCGGGTTCACAAGTAGCACATATGGAGCTCCAGAATGTAGCAGTTAATCGGATTTTTTGCGTGGTGGGACCGTCGTTCCAATCTTTCACATAGACCATATGTTCAACTAAAACTGGAAATGAAAATGGGCACTTCTTTAGTGGAAAATTTTCCAATCCAGACGTATTTTCAAATTGGATTATAAACTGACCATTATCAATATGGTCAGCAAGACAGCTTTAATAATGGTGAAAACTACGATGTACCGTTAAAATGAGAGACTATTTTGTGTTTATAACGTGGCCTGTCAATGTTTGACTGATGGTCATGTGTTTGGTTGAAGTTCGTTACCAGAACGTTAGTGGTGAATAACACTTAACAAAATATACCCCCGGAATCCTCATTACTCGATGAGCGAATGGCAAAATTTTTTTTAATTAGGAGTATCATTTCCGAAAACATCCCAGAGGACAGTTGGAAGGCTGTGCATAAACCACTCAATAGTGTGTTAATTTTCCAGGAAAACTAGAATTGAGTTAATTGGCTGGCAAGGTCTAGGCATTCTGTGCAGCAATAAATTATTCGCTGTTGAAAATGTAGCGTGTGCTTCTTTTAGTCCAAATTGTCCCACCAACGGTTGTTTATTACACTCGTTCCAAGGGAAAGCTCTCTGTACATTTTTGCCTGAGCATCGTACTGACCAGTTTGCTCGTAAAAGCGTACTTCATCAATCGTCATCCTTTCAACTACATATGTCTGCGTTGTCCTATTGTTGATGATACTCAACACCGGTGTTTGGTATCCTGCATTTCAAACTTTTGGTTGCATCTTGTGTTGAAATATTGTCCCGTACTTGAATCCGTTTGAGAGATCGCAACAACTCCAGTATTTTTTGTCTGGAAATGTTTTATATTGTGACTTCTGAATAGAGTATTTGATAAAGCTTATCATGCGGTTAGTAATATTCTCTTTGCGAAACTGCTGCTCAACCAGTAGGCTGGGTCAAAGATTCACCACGTCACTACTTGCGCTTTGACCCAACCGAAGCAGAATAGCTCGTGAAATCCGATTGGCTTCTTCTCACCTAGGTTCTATGTTATGAATGCTACAGTTAATTGACAGCGTGATGTCAGGTAATAATAAGAAAATGTGTGTTCCTTTTTTTGTACACCAGGTCAGTATCTACATACACAAACACAATACGAAAGGGGAGATTTTTTGCTAAACGATTTCATAACGAGAAGACTTATGACGTAGACCTTGTAGGTGTCATTGGACTTCAAGACAGTGATCGACGGTGACATTGTGAAAGTTGCTGTACATTTTCTCTCTGAACATGTGTACCATTCGCTACCAAACGGTCCTTGTGGACCTATGTCAAAATGGTTTTACCAGTTAAAAAAAAAATTAAGCGCTATTGACGAAACTTTCACTCCACACTTTGTTCGCTTGCACAATGTTCTTCTTTTATGGTCGACATAAACAAAATTGGCTACCTGCAGCCGTGAATCAGGCTTTTCACTATGAATCCCGAGACTACATGGTATCGTTTAAATCCAGTACTCTCAACATTTAAAAACTTCATGTCGATTTGCAAAATTCCACTAGAAATACTGTTGGGCGGTACGGATAAGCATACTTTTTCACCATTCACCAATAGGTTATGCCACTTACTTGCCAGACGACCCGCCACTAAATTAAATTATTTAGCTTAGGTTGCTACTCAGTTCGTCAGGCCGGGAATAGTTGCACTCCCAGAACGACGTAAGTAATTTGTTCAGTTTATCAAGGGAATTACGATGTGAATTTTGTCCCATGGATTAGAAGATGGACCTAGACCATTTGAAATGGAACATTTTCACAGGCATGTCTATTGATTCTGGGAGCTAATTTACAGGAACACAACTTCAGTTGATGACTGTCATATCGTCTGTCATCCTTCAGTTTACATTTTGTCTGAGCTCCCCACAATGTGCAGCAGCTATGTGACGCGTAATTATGGGAACCCAGATGATCCCACTTACCTAGTGAGCATGGTGGGCGGTTTTACTAAGTGTGAACTATTACGAGTGTATGGTGTTTGCACTGAGCATTAGGAATCAGTGATATTCAATCTAGCCATGACAGTTACATTTCCATTGTGGAACGTGTGGAACGTGTCTAATGACCATTCCCATGAGGTCTTTGGCCGATGTTTCTCGCACTACTTAATCTGGTCACATCGGACCGTCTTCATGTGATCGATGGAAGCCAGCTGTGGGTTGCAGGTTTTTTCTGTGTGTTGCATATCGATGGCAGAATTTCGCTGGTCGCCGTAAAACAAGTAGAGCGTAATGCCTTGTCATACTCAAATCTAGGTCAAACAGTGTGTGGCAGTGTGATTATAACTTACGGACCGTTAATTTCTGTATATTTTTTGATCGGTGCATTGTTCAATAGTTTACTGAATGGTTGTTCACCATAGTTTGAGTTTATTTTTTCCACTTGTGCAACGCCTGTTTTTCGTTCTCATGCAACAACCCAAGTTTGACGTACGCCGGATACTGTCGAACTCTTCAGTCCGACGCAGATTCAGTCGAAATACCCAAGATATGAACTCATCACCTTGTGGTTGGTCGAAATGTGTCGTTACCACCTTGCTATTCCGAATAGTGTTTTTCAGTTTTATTCCCTTCGTATTATATGTGTTTTGTTTTCATCGCAGTCGGTCGAATCATTTGACGCATTGGTTGAAAATCCATGGATGCTCTGCTCAGATGTGTTGGACAGTGTACGCAAACTGTGCCCTCGGTTCTGCTCTTTACAGCTATCTAATGAACAACCCGTCTCACCAACCACAGTTTCACCGGTTACATCGATCTCGAATGATCTAGCGGACGTATTCAGAGACGCATCTGACGAAACCACACTGTGTAACTCATCAAAACCTGTGAGTTAACTTTTTTAAAGTTCACTAGTGGACTTTATTGGTCTGTGGTTGCAAACTATTCAATTCACGTTCAACTTTTACAGCTGTTAGTGTTTTTGTCGACCTTGGCTAATGTTCGCGAAGGATAGCCTATTTTTTTAAATTTTCCTATCAGTTGTTTGTTTAACTTTTTGCCATGTAGGATACAGACAATGTATAAACCATGCTGAAACTTCTAGTTGGCAATGATTGTCTGTACATGTGTGTGTTTGTCATTTTCGTGGTATACCGACTTGAGTTGGTAAGGTTTTGGCAATTGGCGACAGTCACTCGTACGTGTTTTGTGCTGGGGTTAGTGACTCTTTCAATGCTGTCTTCATTGGGGAGCCTGTGTGAACAAACACTCGTTTGTAGGGCATATCGTGTCACGACAGTCACGAATTGCATTTCAGATTGACTGGCTTAGGGGAAAAAAGGAAAAACAAGTGATGTGAACTGCAATAGAAACCTCTCAGTTAATAGTCAAATGTTCAGTCGCCCATTCCGGCAGACCGAGACACGATAACTCTTACTGGTATTTCTGTTTCAGTGCGTGAAATGCGTTAAAATCACTAGCAGATGTAAGAAAGATCCACCCGCCTGCAACATGTGTGTATCGAGTTCTTTTTCGAAAGAATTCACGTTAGGCGATCCTGTTACACTGTTCAGTAAAATACTTAAATTTGGGCATATTGGTATGGCGAACCAACCGGTGCGGCAGTAGTGTCAGCTGCCACGTTGATATAATTTGTGAAAATGGTTCCCATTGTTAGGGGATTCATTTGTTACAAACGATTCTCCGTTAGAATGTCCCAGGTGGCTGAGGATTCACGCTACGATTCTGCAGTTCCCACGTAGGCGCCTATATGTCAGGAATCAGGCGGAGCGTGTTTAGTCACCCGAACCACGAACGAGGTTGAAAGCCTTGGCTATCTCTGTAGCTTTCCTTTGGAAGGATTCCAAATGTGTGACATCCTTAACGAAGATAGATGCACTGGTCTGAATGTTAATCTCAAAGATTGGTCTTGCACACGCTTGATACGTAGTAACAAACAGATTTCTGTGAAATGTTCTAAAGAGGCTTGTAACGACATTTAACTTCGAGTTGCCAACGGGATATAGTTCTTCGAAGTATGAAGGTCCAGGAGATGGTGGTTTCAGAATCTTTTTCACTGGCAATTTCGGAGATCAGCCGGCCACTTACGTCGTACATAGTCTCGCTCATATGCCTAATCTGCGAAAGCTTGCATTTCCAACCGTTGAATGGTAGGTAGTTCACAACAGACTATTTGTAAGGCTACAACGTCGTCCTGTAGTAGATGGGCGGACTGAAGAAGCCGCCAGCTCATAGCAAGAGTCGGGAGTGCACTGCAGCTGGCAAATCGTTGATGAGCAGGTTAAGAGGGGGGTCCAGAGTGAACCGTTGTGGTACGCTTGTAGAAGTGAGATATTCATTAGGCATTACGCCGTTGACTAGTGGTAAATCTAGGTAGTCCCAGGGCAGCATCCATGTCACAAACTGTGGCAAAATGTTGGTCGGATAATCTGTGTTTCAACAAGCCCCGCGGAAACCATAAACTGTGGGACTATAGAAAATTGGTAGGCTATTTTAATCTGTCGAAAATGCAGTTTCTGCACAAATCCGTCGAACGTATATCTTTTTAACAAATACTTAGTGCTTATCTGCATCCATTAATGGGAGCTCCGGTACTCAACGATGATTATATCTTTTGGGTATTCCGTATATATCAGAATTCGACTTGTTACATAATTTAGCGATCCGAAGGTCACTTGGTTGGAAGCTGCTTTTTACAATTCGCAGAACAGTACTAGCACAACATCCACTTGTTGGTGAGTTCAGCCGATCACTTCTCTGCAGATCATTATTACCGTCTATTGTAACAAATTTAATCAGTCTTCGAATGGAGTTACAGGTAACCGATCGGGTTCCCATATCCTTTGCATTACATTTGCCAGGATATCTGTCACATACTTGGCGTGGTGGTCAGGCTTGTGTGCTGTTTTGATCCGGAGGGCTGTGCTGACTGCGACCTCGGTCGTTACAGGTTCAACCATGTCA
>JTDE01003673.1:6304-38663 GCA_014338405.1 Paragonimus skrjabini miyazakii | reverse complement strand
CGAATTATCATATGTGAACGCTCAACCACTTTCGCTTGTGAGTAATGATCAGGTTGCCCGATCGTCTCGAAATGGAGACACAGTAACTGTCCTGTTAACTCTAATCGATAACCCCGCGATTAGGACTTCCTAGACAGATCGAAATCTCCGATCTCGTTACTGTCAGAAAAACATTAGTCTAATCCTCACTTCCCATGGATCAGATACTTTATATGTGAAATCTATGAGTGTTTTTGTCTAATGTTTAAACAGGATTTCTTAGCGGATGGCCTTCGAAAGCTGGTTTAATCTGACTGCTTACTGTCGCTTGCATACAGTAACACTTACCTATGCTTCAATTCTAGGAAGCACATTGTTTCATACGTCTTCTAGCTATGATTAACATAGATTTGTAGATCTGGTGATAAATTAAAGTTAGAAATAGCGACCATCACCGAAACGGTTGTGGTCCTTCCTCGGCTGCTGCGGCTTTTCTCGTCCACAGTTGGACATTCTTGTAGTACGCAACCCTGTGTATTAGAACATGTTGGCCAGAAGCCTTACAAATGTCAAATTACTCGTCAAAAACCGTTGTGCGAACACTTTTGAAACGGTTGGTCGCCCAGTTTGTTTGTTCCACCGTATTGATCACGGGTCGCATTTTCAACTAGCCTTCACATCACTTCTCAACGAGCTAGGATGTGTTTGAATTGGCGCCACAACTACGTTATTTAGCAGTGAACACCTTGTAGTGTTAATTGGAGATCCATTTATTGTCTTTACAGATTTCCATGTGATTCATATTGACGCCCACACGTGTACATTTCTATCCACAATAATTGAGCTTCCTAGTCTTGTTGTTGGATTTCAAATTAAACTGTGGAATGTAAAAGCACGTTTTCAAGACCTGGTTTCTTTAATACTCATTATCTTCTTAACAACTTTATTTTATCAGGAATGTCAAAATTTCCATGTGAATCTTTCATTCTGTCACATGTTTGTACATTCGTTACGCCGTTTCTTTTACAGTCCTTTGTACAGCCACCGGATTTAGAATGTCCTGCATTCATAACCAAACTAAGTATGCCGCCTTCCGTCCAACTGTGTGGTCTGCTACGTTCCTGTTTGACGTTACTACATTTTGTTGTCCGCCAACAGTCCATATTTGATTTCTTCACCTCAAGTCTCAGCCGGTCGTACACTACTCACATCCTTGATTTTACTGATCTGTCATCGGGGCCGTCATCCACATCGTCGGACAAAAACGACATGTTTACAGAGGACACTGTTTATCAACCACCTTCCACCACCTCTCTTTCGTCCTGTTCCACTGCTAATGTCTCCCGCTTGAGTCAGACTGGTCCATGCACAAAGTCAACCCACACTGTCACAGTAAATCCGGTCATGGCGAATCTACTGGCCCCAATCGCTCCGTTTGGTCAAGATTCAGAACAGATCGAAAACCATTGGTCGAACACTCTGTTTGGTCTTGCGCGTTCCCGATTGCCAACACTTGAGCGAGAGCTGATGTCCATTTTGCCTGAGATCTCTATGCCTTCAGTGCATGAGACGCCGATCGAAGTGAACCCGAGTCCTTATACTGAGTGAGTTGTGCACAGTTTGCCCATTATAGTTTGTCTGGGAGTATGGGCGTTGTTTTCTTAGCTCGGAAATTCCTTTCTCCTCTATTTTCCTATGAGATAATCTGCCCCTCTCCAGCCCACGAATGAAGACATTCTACGACCGGTTGGCAAACTGAACTTAATTGAATGTTAAGTCGGAACTTTTACACTTCAAGCTGGTTGTGTTGTTACTGCTTGATGTTTGACTTTCTTAACCGAACCCCTCTATTGTTTAATGGATCAGCATGTTTTTATGCAACAGCCCGTACTTATCCTGTTAGTGTCAATTGTGTAGACCGATCTTTCAAGCCTACGGATCACAGATTGTGTTTACACTACTTACTTTATTTCAGTAAGCTCATACAAAAAGAAAATATTTGTCCTTGGTGTGATTCCCATCGTCTTCCTGTTTAGCTCATACTCAACGCAACTGATTTCGGAGCTGGCTCAAGCTGGAGTGGGAAGTCGACATTTGATTCCAAACCCGATCCGTGGCCGCAGGGAACTGGCATGTGACTATCTACCTTGTCTGCGTCTGATTGCTTCAGGTGAAGTGACTAAACAAGAAGTGTCCACATCCAGACGGTGAGTGATCCGGGATCACTTTATTGTCATTTTGACGACTTCGCCTCATCTATAGTACCCCATTTGGATCCAGAATAGCATTGCCATACGAAATCACTTTCAGTCCTATGGCATAAGTCTCATTTTCTATCTTTCTTTCATTCAACATATTTGATAGAACGGCACACCTTTGCACTCTACTTGAGGCTCAAAATATAGTCTGCAGTTCTCGTTAGTCCAAATCACGCGAGAAGATACCGCCATCTGATGCATTCGCCAGCAAAGTATAACCGTTTGTTGTATACCACCTTTGTGATATTCATCAAATTCTTATGTGTCTCGGCCGCTGTTGCCAATATCAGCATCAATTTTAAAGACAAGCCAAAAAAGAAAATGTAGGAATGAAATTTGTTGACTCCTAATCCGGTAGGCCTTTTTCGTGCCCTGGTACACAAACTGAACATTACTGGGATGTTGAATGAATCATGAGAAATTGCTAACTCTCTGACCTATTACTCTAATTTTCTCCGTTGGCGTTGTTATCATTTTTTCAGATTGCTTCATGTGCTAATTGGTGAATGATGATCATCTTTAATATGAATGTTTATATTTCTCTACTTTCGAACAGGTTTCTTCATTATTTTGATCGTATCAATCTGTTTCTTCGCCGTTCCACACGTGACAAATTATGTCGCTTCCAAATGGGTACATTCAAAAGAGTATGAACTGCGTCATAATTATCACGCACCCCTTGTAAATGTGAATTCTTTTTCTATGATTACAATGGTATTTACTTTGATGATGATGTTTTTGTTTTTCGTATAATACACTGTGGATTTATATTTAATCGGTCTTGTGAAAATAAATTTAATTATGCTAGTAGTTGTTAATTTTTTCGGTTAATTCGGGAAGCTCATGCATTTTGTGTGTTGGAATAACTTACATTCCGAAATTACTTACTCGCAGTGTCGTGGGGATTCGTCATGTGAAGTTATCTGATATTCTGTATTTGCCATCTAATAATAATTTCTTCCGAATGCATTAGGCACATCAAGTGAAGAAGCCAGTCTTCTAGGACCCCGGAAGAAAATGGTTGGAAATGAGTGGTCCTTCTCAGAAAAAAGCAGTGCATTAATTTTTACTGACTAAACCCAGGTCGCTCACCCGTTAACCTCAGAGTGTAACATTACAGTACATAAATCCATTCGCACAACACCTTGACAAGTTAACATCCTATACACGATCATCTGACTTGCCTCGTTTGGGGCGTATTCAACAGTCATTTTGTCCCCCGCATCACGGCAAATTAACACCAGCAGATTGATCAATAGGGTTGTGAACTTCTTGAAAGTGTAAGTGCACAGAGAATTCCAAAGATTTCGATTTAAAATCTTATCAACAGTTGGAAGACAAGAAGAAACAGACAATGTTCAATCCACTTTTTGGAGCTTCTTAAATCAGTAACCAAAAGTACGACATTCTGTCCAACAACCTTCCTCTTGTTTATCTTCCTCACATTAGTGCTGTGCCAAAATTCCAGTGGTCATGATATTGTCCCCCAGTCGGGAGTTCCTGAGTTCTAATCACTGTTATGTGACTTATCTACCCTAGACAGTCTGACACTATTCAAGCCCGTTTGGAATCCTACGGATGCAATGCAGCAAATGCCAGGTTGCGACACCAGTTATTTTTTCTCTGTTTTTTAATCCGGTCGTTGTTCATTTTGATGGATGATCCTCCGTCAGTGTGTTTTTACTGTGCACTCGTCACAGTAAACTGTTAACCAGGGTCGCGAGGAAGTGTACTTCCTTTCAAATGCTATGTACTACTTCGAAGTTTCAAGAACTCTGGTTGAGATCTCAGTGTTAGCTCTGGAGCGTGTTTATTTTTTACTGTTCTGATAAAGTAACGTTCTTGTTCACTACATGATACTCTCGTTAGTCGGATTTCACCGGGTTAAACTCCTCTCCCCTCCGAGAACTAATGCTCGCTCTCCTCCGGAGTATTTCCGGATAGAGAAATACTGTGCATCTTTTTGGTCTCTATGCTTTCGTTTTTTTTTGTTTGTGAGGCAGAGAAATTTGTTGTTCCCGGTGGCGTTTAAATTTCTTGGTTAACCTAGAATGGTGTGGTTTTCGACTTATCTCATTTCATGCGTTAAAATTCGAACATAAGGCAGAGACAACCGGAAGCATACAAGCAACTTTTAGCACAGACTCACTGGAAATAGACAAAAAGTTTCGGGAGTGGTGTTTAAGTTTCGAGTCTAGAGATGTGAACCCGGAGAGTATCTCTTACAGTGGAGGACCCTCCACTTCCTTTTGGTAATTGCTTGTGAAAAATTATGATAGCCAGCTCCAAATGGTACTGCGCTGAATTTGCACCTGAGCTTGACGTTTCATCCAATACCGTGTAGAGTGCGACGCTAATAGGTAAATGGGCTACTGGATGTCGTATAAATTGACGGCAATATGGGTGAAGCTGCATATGAAGTTTGACACCTTACTGCTGCTAGGAAATAAGTGTGAAGCGTTTTCCTCACGTCTTGTTTCTTGCATGGGAGAATTTACTTTTTCACGGTCAAATTTTGTTCAGTAGTTTGGAAAAAGTTAACCTCTTCCAATGATACTCAAACGTGGCTTTCAGTCCTTGATGGTCTTGATTGTCCGCTACTGGTTTTCCCTAGTACAACTTTAGATTCGATGCAACAGTTGCAGGTAGTCGCGGCCCAGTAGAAATTATTGGCGTAGCAACCAATGGCAATCAACGGGAAAGGTCCAGTCTCTTTGACTGGCTATACTCCATCATAAGTTGTAAGAAATAAATTTACACAAAATGCGCAAGCTGAATTTTAAAGTCTTATCAACAGTGATCACCAGAACTCTAACAAGTTGTGACTTCTGTTCTGTGAAATGTTTTCGAAAGCATTATCCTTGAAACTGACAGTTTTGTGTACATTGTATGCACAAGGCTAAACTGCGCTTGTATCACGATGAAAGAAGTGAGTTGGATATGATGGTGCCCGTCTTTTATGCATGTGGATCTCAGTTGTCCTCCATTCTTGTTATCTTGACTTCTTAAAGGTGTGGAAGTTTTCAAGACACCCTGACGGTTACACTGTCATACGACAGTACGTTCTTTGAATTGAATGTCTCTATGTTCCCAAAGAACTGAAAGTCCAGAACGTGGTTGTGTTCAATCAGGATAGATTTTCCTGTACAGTTCGTTACTCGCAAGAAGATACATCACCGTCCAAAGATAATTTACTGTCGGTTTTTGCGTCGTGTTTCTTGGCAGGCAACCGTTTTGAACACAAAGGTATGCTTTTGAGTGACGTCCTTCGAGGTCCGAATTTTTTACGCCATGTCACCACAATCACTTGTACAATCGAGCAGCCGTACAGTGTATGACACCTGTTGAATTTAAAGTCATTCACGCGCAATCTTTGTCATAATAAACTTACTGAGTCGTTTCAGTGGAGACTGCCGGCACACATCACAGTTACGCTTCTAACAGATCAAAACGCTGGACTGCCAAACCGTCGATTCATTCGCTATCGATAGTCAGGCTAGGCGTATTGCGCCAGTATGATGGTATGAAATTCGAACGATTATGTCATTGGAAGAAACGATCGACACCGACGACGTTTAGCCTCAGTGAATCCTGCTGTTGAACATAGAAGGCTGTGAACCTGAAATTTTTGAGGTGTACACGGTGCTCAGCGGGATTGCCATTTGTGTTTAAACTAGATAATGTCAATTTTTGCCCGTGTGTTTAACCAAAGTTAACTTAGATTTCTTGCGTGTCCGGAATGTGCATCGTTACCGGGATTAGCCGGAAGGTTAAAACAGTTTCTCGCCTGCGCTCTGATGGTGTGGACCCATCAGCCACCCACACTCTGAAACTGCATGTACTTAGGTGGCGTGACCAAGGATAAGGAATTTCAAGCCATCTTATATCATATTGTGCAGTCCCCCGAAGCCACAGTTAATCTACATAGAATGTGAGATGACCAAAAGAGGAGCTGACGAAAAAAATGATAATAACTACCGGTAAATTGTCACCAGGATCACCATCTTTTCCATGGCCCAGGAATTAACCGTGCTGCTCTGACCAGTGAGACATTCTCCGCACCTTGTTTGTGTATTGGTGGTTTTACCCGTCATTGGTTTGTCGCCTTTTAATTAGAAATTTGCTTGCGACCATCCATATTCGCTGGTTATTGGATGTCGCATCGGTGTTGTACTCACTGAACATTGCCATGAACATACACGTGATTAACTGTGTTTGTCTTCTCTCTACGGTTGTGGATGAATCTAATGATTTTGAGCTAAATGCACATGATCACTGAGTGGACTATTCATGTAGTCATCCCAGGATGCAACACTCATCATTTGTGTTTGCTTCCCGTATCAGGTCTTTGTGAACCACCTTGTCTCTAAACTGAAACACCATGGGATGTGTGGCACTTAATCGGGTTCACTAACGTAACTGTTAAAATTATCTCACTGCTTTTTCGCAGAGTGATAATGATTACTTGAGACCGTTGCACATTTATTGTCTTATTCTAACTTGCAAAGCGGTTGCCTGTTTACAAGTTCTGGGCGCGTTAATATTGTTGGTTTGAGTTTAGACTTAGGATTTTCAGTAGGTAAATTCCGTCCTTTTCACATCCTCTTGTTATATTTCTGAACGGGGCTTTTTCCGCTTTCGACTGTGTGGCGGCTGCACTTCGGTGGAACTGCTGACGTTTCACTGTTGTTATTGATGACGCCGAAATTTCGTGCTGAGACCAAAAGGTATTTAACCCACCACTGAGCGCCACATACAAAAAAATGTGCCTCATTGCTAATATGTTCAAGAGGAAAATGCAATAACGTGAATGCTTACCGTCAGGCATGTTGCCATTGGATACATCTTTCATGGAAGTAGCGCGTTTCTGACCAAATAAGGAAGCATTCAGCATCAGTGCCTATTTTGATCTGTGTAATAAAATCCTGGTGTATCGACAAAATGGTAAAGGTATGTTAAGTTCTTCCATGTTAATTGGCACCCTAGGTTGCTCCTTCTACATCGAATATGCTATTACATTACGTCAGTGTTTTACAACCTCATAATTCCCCAGTGCAACTACTATGTGATCAACGAAAATCACGTGAACCTTGTGTCTCGCGTGGACCGAATGTATCCGCCACGCGAGTTCAGTGATTGACACAAGCCCTGACACTATTGAAACAGAGGATGAACAAGTATGATCACAAATATTCGTTCGGCTGAATTGAAAGACGCCGTTATATCTAATGAGGAAAGCTATGGGATCCCGCTAGGATTATTGCTTATTGTTTTTCATACTGACGACGGATAGACGAATAGCAACACAGACTTCAGCCATTCACCCCCAATGAACTTGATGTAATGCTACTTCAAACTTCGCATACTCATCCTAAACATGTCACGATGTCCCAAAGATGGATGGACACTTTTCATACTCATTAGCAAGTAAAAGAATGAATGTCTCCATCTTTCGTTGATGTCCTCATCGGCGGTTGAGATGACAGATCATTAAGTCAATATATTCATTGGAAGCCAATGTGAGTCAGTCAACATTCACAACTTACATGCTTTACTTGAATGAAGCACAAACAATTATTAGTTAAAATATCGTTTTCACGTGGTAGACTTACTTGTTCGATTGACTGTTTTGATCAATGAACTTCGAACTTTCCCAACGATGCAGTACGGCTCGTCGGTAGACCCGGTCAGCGATAGACCAAACGAAATAGCCACCATAGGTGGGAGGAATGAAAATTCATTGGGCTACATTTCCAGGGTGACAATATTTTGTTTCGAAGAACCAATTACCTGGTCCCGTGTTAATCTGTATTACTGTTTCAGTCGATCTCCTACACTGAATCCATATGCCACCGTTATCTTCAAATGAGAGTGGACAGTAAACCGTTGCCAACTCATCCTGCATCCACCGATCGGTGTGTATAAGTTTTGACGGCTTTCTTGTCAGAACCGATGAACGTTTAAATTCCAGCATTGGAGAACAATCTCTAAAGTATGTGATTGCATGGCTCAATTAATTTACCTCAAATACGTACAAACCTCATAATTTAAGTTGCCAAACGCTACCTGGCTGTTAATCGTCAGATTGATTTCGTGCGAGCACTGTATCAGTCACGGCAGACGACGTTAGCAACTATACGTCAGCAGGTACACTGGTGACTCTATTACGTGTATTGTGGAGTCTTCTGAAATCAGGAGAAAAGACATCACAATGATCCTAAGTAGGGAGAAAAGGTGAATAAGCACGACTCAGAGGTCTATCAGGGGACCTGAGTTTTCCCTCCGAAAATATCCCTATTTCGCGGAAAATTTTGGCTGATTAAAATGGGTGGAAGCTCTCAGAACATGCTAGTGATGACTTGCTGTTCTTTTGCCCCTTTGATCTTCTATCCATCGCACTCATTGGCCACTCGGTGATCTTAGCTATTTGTTTTTAATGTCTGTCCTTAAACCTTTCGCTCTAGAGTTATTTGTGTTACCGTGAGCGGTGTATTTTTCTTCCTGATGTCCACACTTTTTTGCCGCAATGAAGTAAATTTTTCGACTGATCTTTTTTATTGACTTGAGAGCAGTCAGTGGATTCAAGCGCGTTATACGTTTGATTGTAAGTTAGCGCCGTTTCACTAAAGGCATGAAATCTAAGTTCTGTGAGGATGCAACTTCTTGTGGTTGGTCCAAAGTATTTTTCTCGCATCTAAACAAGATCTAGTAATTTATGCACACGTTGATCCAATTTGCACGATAGCAATTCACGTTTCAATATACAAGGATTATGTCGCGTCTTTAATCCGCGATATTTTGCATGTTAAGCATAGAGATCATTCGGTAGAGAGTTATGTATTGTAGTTGTATACTTTTGCTTGTACTCCCCACACACTTGTTAAATATTCTGGCGATTGTAGAACGGTTGCACAGTGCGATCAGTAATAACAACTGGCGATGACTATCTAGACCACTGCTGTGACGCCAGTTTTGCTGATACGAGCAGACTTAACAAGTGATTCGTTCGGAAACTGAGTGCGCGTGTGAATGTACATAGTAGGGTATATGAGTCGCAGAAGTATTACCAGAAGACCTCTGGGTGTCAACTCATACGTTTATGGTTTTAATTTGGAACTTAGTATCCAGTGTTGTGAAATCACAAAAACCATTTACATGTACAACACCAACTTGACGCAGGAGCGACCTTATTAAATACAATCCAGACATTTCAATCAAAACAGCGGGATCATTCGGTTATCCACTACATTTTAAGGATGCCAACTTCAAAGATTCACAACTAGTCACTAAACTGGGTTTACTCTTATAAATAGTGCACACATTTCCTGAATTGCAACCCATGAGGGGTGTAACACTTAAGGGGCTTGGATGTATTATTGGAGACTGCTTTCATTTGGCGTGATCAGGCTTTGTGTTTCTACACAGGCGATCTATAGTGAAAATAGTCAATAACTAGCCCGCTAGCTTCCCACGGTAAATTTGGGTCGTTTTCTTTCCTGAGGTTGACGCTACGTTTCGTCGAAGCAATTATGACGAGTCAACGAAAACCAATGTCATGTGTGAACCTGAGAATTTTGTGAATCAAACGATCTAGATATTATATCCTCTTACTCGGATTATTATTAGTGGATTCAGTTTACCTCTTATCACGTGCATAACCTTGAGAAATTCTCATCTGATCGCTGTTATCACAAGAGGCAACCGCGAAACTAATGAATGTCCACTCCATGCGCTCGACAATTCAGTCTTCAGGATCGGTGATGCTTCCGTGGTATGACTGCACCCAGTCGATTATTGAGGTTCTCAATGAGGTGGGAACCTTGTTTTTACTATCTGTACATTGAACCATGAAAGAAAGTGTGCACTTGATTTCCCCCCCTTTTTTTACTATGTGACGTTGAACAGGTAGTATGACGCTTCAACTTTACGCATACCCAACCTAAGTCGATACTCTCCGTAGTGGTTAGAAGAATAATTGTTCGACTTATTATCAGGACGACAAATTTAGCTTTTTGCAATTGTTTATTTTTCCAACATGGGAGGTTCTTTTCCTTTTTACTTAAAACAATGAAGCTCTTTGCTTTCACTGGACTTACTGGGCCTAACATTCCGTTGCGGTTTGGTAGCACTTTTCAAGTACTGCACGGTACTAAAGTTGCAAACTGTACAATGTTAATAGTAGTCAGAGTAACTTTACGCCCGTCAGATATTAGACCAATCATCGACTTAACGATGACCTGCTGACGTTAGTCGCTAACTGTTAAAGACAGTATAATGCACTTGGCAGCTTTGGATAACCTGATATGCTAAAAGAAATTATATGTAGTCAAATCAAGTGGAATTTTGGATGTGTGAAATTAAGGTTACATTTAGACAGTTGTTTAGATGGGCACGTGACAGCAACCAAACTGCATGGTCCGTTTGTTAGCTAGCGTATATGTATTGCAAATCTGTTGACTTTCGTTAGAATTAGCCGTTCTTTGAAACTAATTACTTGTCGCGTCATGCCGAAGGACGCTCCTCAAATCGACTGCTAGTTATCTTACATCCATTCTTGTAATTCACACAACTGATTTATTGCCTTTTAGTGTTCATATGCAACTGTTCATAAGATGTTCATCAAGGTTGTCAGAGTTGCACTGTTTGGCATCCTTACCTTAAGCCTGGGAAGCTGCCGCCCACGAAAGAGTCGGGATCGCAGTTCAGTCATTCAACAGATATAACTTGTTCCATGGGACTAAACGAACAAGTTCATAACTAATAGGGTCGTGCGTTTAGACGAAACATTTTGACGCTAGATATGCCACTCGTATTAAACACTGCTATGATACCAATACTTTGTCAAGAAGATATAATAGAATGATGAGTGCTAAAAACTATATCATCTATATACTACAGCAGAAACGGAACTTTTGGAATAGATGTCAGACTCCGGAAAAAGGAAGGACTTACACTTTAGAAGCTGTCCGAATTCGTAGTGAGTGAGGAAGATGTTTTACCACCTACGTGTGCCAACTGAGAACGATTGGAAAAATAGTTTTGATAAAGTCATATTCATTACTCAGGCAAGTGTTTTAACAAGAACTTGTGGAGACCACGACACGTGTGATGCCACTATCCGTAGACCCTATGGATCACCGAAGACTCTTTGAGCGAGGATACTAATTCGTCTGATCACTGTTATATGTGATCCACAGGTCTGTATTTTAGCTTAATGGTTGACGAAAGTCCTGAGAACTATGAAGAAACGGTTGAAACTATAACACGTTTAAGATAAGTTTGCACTCACATTATCAACAAATAACTAAGACACTAGAGGTTGATATAGCTTTTTATGACGTCACACCGTTACTGTCATACAAAACACTTCGAAAACTCGCAAATTATTTGTACGACTGTATTAAACGAACGAGGTGAATCTTTGATTGCTGGTTGATGGTCTCAGCAACTTCCTACTGTGAATAATACAGTATCTAACGACAAATTCTGCCATATGGTTCGCAATACACCCATTAGCGAATCCTGGTCACTGTAATCAGGATATGCGTACGCCAGATAACTGTGTCAGAGAAACCAAATAGTTTGAACGTCATCTGTCGCGGCTGTCCGGTAGGCTCTCGAGCGAAAAGACGTGACTGATTCATTGACACTGTTAACTTTCTAACCACAGTTTTGTTTACAACTAATGCTTCTGAAACATTGTTCTCCAGTGGCTTCAGAAGATGGTACTGAATACACTGAACTTCGTAATCCATGATAGTTGTTATTTGGTGAAACGTACTATGTTTTGTTTGTAAGCCTAAGAGTTCCATGGACACTTGTATACTACAACCGATTTAAACAGTCACAGTCCAATCTACGACATCGGGGTTAAGTCAACTGTTGCATGCTCGAAATCATTTAGAATTTTCAAGGACCTAACAACAAAATGTCAACTGAAAAACTGCTCTGGTCGGTGAACATGATCCGCTGAATGTCCACAGTATGCAGTGTAACGTGCGGTCGAAACCAGAAAGCGCGCACAGGTTGAATTTGAATTGTGTGGCGGAGCGTGCTGCTGTGTTGTCGGCGCCGTTTTAGCTTTCGTTTGTAAATCGTGTGCATGGCTTACTGGGCCTTTGGCTCATTCTTGTTTCTTGTTGTTTCCTTTTATAGGACTGTTGTTGGAACCCCTACTTCGGAAGAACGCTGTCCCCCGGTGTCTCCACATTACCCTCAAGGTTGGTCTGCAAGTGTTACGGACAACCAGCAGTAAACGGCCGGCTTGCATATTACAGCAGGTACCATGAACAAAATTATTAACCCATACCAAAGCACTCATTGACAAGTTGTCGGAGGAGCATCTCATATATGTTCTCTCCTAATACTGTTTAAGGATTGTATGCAATGAAGATTTTGGGGTGCAAAAATGTTGCGACAAAATGATGAGACTATTTCTAAAGTTACTTCGCGTTTTGGAGAACACATAAAACAGTAACTCATCTTCAGCTGTCTTGGATCTGATAATCCTTTTTAACCATATTCTCCTGAGGCAACCATGTTGATCAATAAATCATTAATCTCACATTAGGCATGACCGAATTATCCTATGCAGACAACCAAACATATTCGACTGTGCGTACTATTCACACCGCCCGATTTTCTTGAGAGAACACACAGTAACTCTCTTGTTAACTCCAGTTGATAATCACACGATTAGGGTTAACCCTGAGTTGAAAATCATAGTAATCAATGACCTGCTGTGTCATATTTCCATTACTGGTGAATAGTAAAGGGGTTGGATTTCTATAAACCAGACATCATCTACAGCTGTTTGCAGCTGTCGCATTCCCATAGACTTTTCAGTTAGTCCCATCATGAGAACGTGGCTTAAGTTACAACCCCGGCCGTGGTAAGGAAATGCATTGCTAACGTGCCCTAATAAGACCGAAACTCGAGTCTAGTGCATTTTTTCAAGAGCGACTAACAGTTTATGGCAATACGGCAGCTATTATCACTTGTAAGCAATGTTCGGCTTATATAATTCAAAATCCCTCAATTTTCACTGTTTCTCCTAATCGGTTGTAGTTGACGCGTCCACCTTTGAAACGCGTTGATATTTTTTCAATAGTACGTGGTTCCCAACGTTTAACTAAAACGAATGCATTCGTCCTTCGCTTGTTCAGGATGCGTACACTGAAAACACCGTTCTCATTCATCCACGCACGTCAGTGGCCAACTGGATGCGGTTGTACGGCCGAACCGTCATCACACCAGATGCAGGTGCTTCTAAGCCTAAGACTCCAACAGTTCTTAGATCTACTGATTCACAACCGAACCACTAGGACCCATGTCACTCTAATCTTCAGCCTAGTTTACTGTCGATCTGTTTGTATTGCAATCTGGCCACACTGGTGAGTGGTTGCATTCTCACACACACTGGATCACTCAACTTCGTCGTGTTTAATGTGAACGTACCGCAGAAGCTTGGATTTCCGGATGCACAGTATCCGTGATTGAGGTTTGTTATTGAAAACCTTTGTATTGAAATATACACATTTAAAATGGAACTGACTGTTTGCAAATTTTAGTAGCGCTAATTGTTTTCTTATATCCCTTTGCATTCACGTTTAAATGAACGTTGTTGGCGCAGGGTGTTTGCAAACGTACCATATAAAAAGAAGTCTTGTTGTCGTCTCAAATGATTATACATAAAAATACCTGAATCGGTTGGACAAGTGATTTTGCCACCGATGAACTGTAACAGGTTGAATATCTCTACCACTTGATCGAAATCTTCGTGATCGGATTAATTTTTTGACTTGTACATTTTCAGGGTTGGTCTTAGACTAGCGTCCCGTACCCATTCATAAATATGAATAGATTGTTACTGTTCCACTTTCCCTGTCCTTATATTCAGGTGTGTGTTTGTTCGTTTATACTGAAAGAAATAACAAGTATCCTGTGGTCTCGCATTGTTAATACCCTAACATATGCAACATCGTATCCCATGATTGATTGGTTATGAAACGTGTCTCGCCCGCCTTTTGGTTCGCGCACACACTGGTTGAGATGCGTGGCCTTTCTCGATGATCCAAGCCACACATCCAGATCATTACTGGCCTCGATTTGTGTCCAACTGTCTGGCATTGTACTACCCCTCCCCTCAAAACATATCCATCTGTGCTTGTATCGCGAGCACGGCTCTAGGTATCCCTCAAGGTCACATGCGCACACATACGGATCACATGAACTGAATACCCTGGTGTGGTTAATTAGATACGTGCAACTCGGACACTATCGCCAACGGCGTTGATAATTAGAACACAAGAATTCGTGCAATCACAATTGCTTTTGTCGGATGCAATCATGGAACGTAAGCTTCTGCCAATTCCCTCAAATTCGGAATATCGAAATAGACGGCTGAAATCACTACAGTTTATGGAGGAACGACGTTTGGACCTAATTAATAGACAGCTATCCAAAGCCCAGCTGAGAGCTTCACGGCAACTGGAGTTCCAACGCAGTCAATTCCAACGTAGTCTGTCGGAAACAAACTGTTTGCGTTCGACTACTACGGATTCCTGCCTGACGCATCCAAGCGGAGTTGTTCGAGATGATGATCGACGTCAAAGGAGCAAAAGTATAGCTAAGATACGTCGTGATTCGAAAACTCGATTACCATTTACACAAGGTACGTCGGATATCGCCGACGATTCTACGCAGGTTCCATATGCGCACTCTTGGCTGCGTCTTCGGTCGCTTGGTATAGAGTGGAGCGAGGATAACGCACCTGAATTTTCACTTGGCAGTCCTCAAAAGGAAGTATCTCCGGAACCAGCTCAACGCGAATTGATGGAAGTAGATCACGAAACCAATAACGAACCTAATGCAGAAAGTGGCTTGCAAGCTAAATTTTTCTCCTATAAACAGGACACCTCGTCACCGGGTTCAAAATCTGATGGAGATGGATCAAAGAACATTTTTGATTTCAAATCATATAGAGCTCTTAGTTCGGATACTTCGCCTGTAGCGAGACAGGCGGATAAACCGAGAATTATCAGAGACACAAAACCGTTGTGGTTAGCAGCCTTACATAAGCTCCGAAAGGAACGTCTCAACCGTCAACTCACTTGCAGTCAGTGCGAAGAAATGGCTGCCCTTGTATGCGGGTGTAAATTTGCTGGTTGCCATAATCGAGATGACGCTGTAAAACGGCAGCAGTTGAATAACACACCCCATCATGCAAACTCGAATTTGTACAAGTGATCGAACGGAAGATCTCTCAAGGTTTTTGAGTGGACACTATCCGAAAGTGGATTATCAAATTTTGTGTTCAACAGTGGATTATTTTTGCTCATCTTCTTATAAAACTTAGTCTTCTAGCCTATCCACTAATCAGGGTAAAATACTAACACGAGTGAATACAACCCGGTATGTCATTGCTATTTTCCCACTAACTGTTGAACAACCAGTTCTTACCACAAATCTATGATATTGCTGTAACATGGTTGTCATGAGGAATTATCGATTTTCTTTTACGAAAAACCGAACATCCATCAACAACACCTGTGGGAAAAGATGTTTTTCTTAAATACATCACTCATGTAAAATTGATTTTGATTCAAATTTAGCAGCTGAAATACAATGTTGATGGAATGCTTGCGTTAAAATTTCACATTCATCGTAAAAAAAATGGTGCGTGAGATATGGAATACTTAAGGCTCTGCCTGCAAATTTGCGAAATAACGTCCTTTAAACAGTTTTTCAATTAAACACAGAGTACACATCGATCACCCATAAAAGTGGTTTGAAGAGAATCTTATTTGATAAAGCCCAAATCCTTTTTGCAACAATTTGATTGGACGAGGAAGAGGGTGTTTAAAATAACATTGTTCACTAATGTTGATTAGAATGAACATATGTAGAAACCTACATTAAGAAAAAAGGGTAAGTAATGGTGAGTGAACAGCTATCATTCACAGACGACCAGTTTACAACAATTCGAATGATAAATAAGTATCTCCACCAAAGCAGTTATCCGACTGCACACTAACTTACCTTGTTGAGCAGTGATGAACTGGCTCTCAGTCGCAGTGATAACCACTCGACCGATCATCTTGTCTCCTGCCTAGTACTTCAGTTAAATGCAGTCGTAGTGATTATTACCTGGGCAAAACAGATTACCGAGTAGTGGGTGAGCATGTTTCAATGAGAGTACCATCGGAAACCTTAAGTGTTGACTACAAAATTACGAACAGCCTCACATCAGCAAGTAAATCATGGAAACACATCACTTGGTTGACCCCACCAGACCGTTAAGTAGGCGCACTCCGAATCTCTTAGTGATTAGTGAAGCAGTGTTCATCAGAATATATTGAAAATTTTTGCGTGCACAAAAGGCGTTGACGGAATCGATTTCCTTGTCATAGAATTTACTATCTTAGTAGAATTTGAAGGATTGAACCGCTTGGTTTGTTCGTTTACCTGCTGTTGTTGTTATGTACATTTCATATGGAGGCTACTGGTTTCGTGCTAGATACCAATGACTAGTTGAATAAAGGAACACGAACTTATTAAACAACCTCCTAATTAACACGGAATGTGTCACAATAAGAACAATGATAAAAGAATCGATTTATAGGTTTCTGACACAGTTTTTTTTTAAATTTTACAAAAGAAGACATACCACCACGTGTTGACATTCTGTTTACTGTCTTCAACATGAACGTAAACACATCAGCATACATAGAACATAGGCCAGCAACAACACCACAAACGATCCCTTTGCACGTGAGGAAGAAATGTCATTCTTCCAAGGGCAAACAAACTCTCTGAGTCAATGGTTCATACACGCACTGGCACAGATATCGATTAGTACCACTTCGGAAAATTTTCGCAACGCGGAATTCGGAATACGTAGTGGTACGTCAAATGAGTTGATTGGATAAATTTTTTGGTCTATTCGCAGGTCATAGACACGAGTCCAGGCGGACGAGCGCTGCCTCACCAAGCCCGACAGAAATGTACCGTTAACAGTTTACAAAGACAGAAAAACGTTTGATAAAAGTATTATTTGCAAACGGACATCCAGAAGCTTGTCGGCAATCAGAACAAAAAAGGCTGACGGAACTGCTGTGTGCATGGTTCTTAACACACAAATCTCTCTGAACACACCTTTCAAGGGCGATCGTAGCAAAACTGACTTAAATCAAAAATTGCTTTCTGGCTTTACTCGACATAAACTGCCACTGAGCAGCGACTTTTAATTCCATTTAGGATTGCTGTTCAATTCTTGCAGTTGCGACGGCGTTCGCGTGGGTTGAACAGTTCGATGCCTAGTACAAAGACGGTTCGAACACTGGTCCATGTTAGTCATTCATGCGGTGTGGCAACAGGTAACAGCAACAGAACGAGTATATCAAAATATCAGCTCGTTCATTACAAGGCAGTCTATTCAGTTGGTCAATTCGTTTGACATATCATTGTAGACCCCACTTTGATCGCGTTTTCCGAGGCGGCGCTAGTCGATATTCACCATCCGGACCTGTATGTTAATAAATTTAGAGGAGACTCGATTGCAAAGAAATTGAACGTCGGCTGGACTCGAACCAGCAACAGAAACAATATGCCCAAATGCGGTAATTCCTCTACCATAGGATATTCGTATTGTTCCGTTTGTTTTTTTTGGTTTGTTTTTCACACCAAATGTTGCCCACTGGTTGGGGGATTATTGTATTCTACACCAACTAATACTGAAATATGAAAGTTGAACAAAAAATCCTGAAATCACGATGAAAGCATCCTAACTGTCGCCGATAGCGTAGAACGCCATAAATCCCAATCGTCTTTTTTGCTGCATGTCACATGTGTAAGAACATACCATCCAAGTAGTTTCGGGCTGGTAGGCGGGATCCAACACTGCACTGACACTCGGTTTTATTCTGTCTGCTTTACGCTGGTAACGTGTGTCTGCAATTATAACTGATGTTGTGCAAGCCCTTTCTTACGTCATCTGAAGGTTTTCTTCAGCTCAGGTTACTGTGGCTAGCTGATCTACACACGGAAACCGTCAATAAGACTGTAACTGAACACGTTCTACTCATGTGGATATATCTCAACATACATTAGGAAATATTTAATAGTTCAAGAGAAACTTTACTAAAGCTTCCCATTGACTTCTGATGATCAGATCGAAAGTCTAGTTGAGTAAAGATTAACAATATTCACAACTACTCGTGAATTACATATTCAGATAGATGTCTGATGAATTGCTGTTGAAAAGCGACACTAGAAATCATCAGTAACACACAGTGTTGCTATAACCGGGATATGAACTTCTTCCTACGTTCTAATGAGGCAGCTGTTTTGACTGCTGCATCATTGACCTCATGTTAAACAAGACGGAATTGCCATATCCAAACGATCAACAACAGTCGCTTGTGAGTTGACCGATCGTTCGAAAATTCAAAGAAATCGTTACCTATTGATTTCTATCGATGCTCCCGGGATAATGATAGACACTATCAAGGAGCTCTAACAAGAGCGCTTCTTTTCGAGATGAACTGAACAGGATGTCTGAGTGCAACATCTTCGATCATTTGTCAGTGGTATTCAAATGAAATTTTCTTTTTTACCGGAAATCAGAAATTATTTCGTTAACTTTTGGATTAAGAAGATGGGCTAAACAAAGATTGTTTATTGAATAAACAGAACATGACCTAAAATAATTTGTGTGTATCACCCACTATTAATATGAACGAGTGAAGCGTTTTTTTCTGTCTACTGTTCGTTCTTCATTAAGGAAGATGACTTTACTATTCCTATGTAGTTTAGTTCAGATGTTGCCACATTCGAAACAACTTAAAACAACAGCTTACTGCAATATTGTGATGAACAGTATTGTAGTGGTGAAACTACTCAAGATGGCCAAAAAAAAACATTTTCTGTGATACAAGCATAAAATATTTTTAATGAAACCGACATTGATTAATTGAAACGAACGAGAAATGAAGCTAAAGACCGATTTGCCTGTTATGTTTACGGTGATGTATGTCGATGATGCTGATAACCGAACATGACTTGTTACCTCATTGATGGACTCGTTCAAAAAAAAATTGTTAAATCTGCACAAGAACTTCCAAGTTTATCGCTGAGTTGCGCTAATTCTGTGAGAAAGTTCAATAGAAGAAACAATCATACAATTCCTGAAAACGTGAGAATGTCGATTCGAATAAACTGGATACGCATGAAACTAATTACAGGAAAAAAAGTACTTCACCTCAAATGTGGTTTAGTATCGTATGCATAGTTATGGGCAATAAATAGACAGCTGCAACGCTGGTTTCACAAGTGTTGACAAATTAAACGGGTATGAACTCAATTAAAAATCAACTTTCAGATCAGTTCATGAAATTTAAGTCAGGTCAAACCAAGCTGTGCTATACGCAACTTGGAAAGGGAATATTCAGCATTTAGACAACCACATCTTTAGCACAAAGAATGTTTATTAAAACTTACTTCAACTGCAAAATTGCTGGGATTAATAAGAAGGCGTGCTTAGTAACATATGTCATAACACAGTATACCATAAGAGATGAACCTTATGCACGGGCGCGTACACTCATAGATTTGAAATGGCACCTGTTGAGGTTGTGTATATAAAGTAAGAAAGGTCAGAATGGAAAGGGTGAATGGAGTAGGACAGTTTTAGAAGCAAGCTAATCACATACTTTGAAGTGCATAAGCAACGGGAATATAGCGAAATTGTCGCTACAATTGAGCATGTATCTCAGGGGTCTTGAAGAAAGCTGACATTTTTTTATTAGAAGGTCAGGGAAAATGACAGCAGAACAATACAAACAGGAGGAGAATGTATGTATTCCTAAAAACTGAAGATAAGATTATCCGGAGCCAAAAATGACTTTCGACGTGGAACATAAAAAGTGTATCATTTGAATGTAGAATAAATGTCATTAACCTGAAAAGGATACGTGGCTCAATGTATCACCTAAATACATAACAGGATGATGACTAGTAACTGAAATCAAAACAACAGTACACGTGTAGTATAACGCTGGAACAAGATAAACATTTTATGAAGTCCAGTTGTTCATATATATATATATATATATATATATATATATGGCACAGTTTGTACACTATCATACTGTTGAAAAAGAAAGCGATTGGTATTGAAGTGTGTAGCATCAACGAGGGCTGAAGAGAGCCGAACAAAAGACTGATGCTTCTTTCAAAAGAAACCCCCTGAACAGTCAATGTAAATGCGAAAGTTGAACCTGGGTTGTATCATCATCATAGCAGCCATGAGCCTGACCAAAAGGTACTGTAGCTTGGGCAGCCGCTCACCTCAACAGTGACGTGGAATATTCTAACAGAAAACGTTACTAAGAAGGTAGAAAATTAATTTTAAAAAAGACTAGACGGAAGAACCAGAAATGGTATGGATGCATGTATGCCATTGACCGCGACATACCGCCATCTCGAATAGTGGCTCTAACCAACGGTTTAAGTGATCACGAGGACCCCATCCAGGCAGGCGACACCTACCCACTTTGTTCGATGAAACAGTCAGAGTCTTCACATTTCGTGACAACATTGTTGCTTGATCACCACGCGGTTTTACTAAACTGTTGGTGCTCTCAATATATAATGCCCGGTACGGTAAATGATCAGATGACATGCGGAGGACGTGACCCAACGATCGCAGGCTGTCCAACGTGAGTAGTTGACCAACTGATCGTGCGTATCCAGCGTTGCGGAATAGTCGCCGGTGAACCGCCGTGTTGCTCATCTGATGAGTATACTTACTGTGAACTAAGCGACGGAGACACCGATGGTCAAACACAACGAGTCGATTGAAATCTTCGTTGCAAACGGGCCACATTTCCGAACCATAGAACAAAACAGAACGTAAACAGGCATTATATACTCTTCCTCTTATCGACAACCAAACGTCTTTTCGACGCCACAGATGACGCAGGCTGTCAGAAGTAACTCGCGCCTTTGCTATCCTCGTTGATCTCTCATCAGCATTATCACAACCTGTCGAGACAGTGCTACCCAAGTATGTGAAACTGACCATAGTCTCAAGCGGATGATCTGCAATGAAGAAAGTGGAAGTGAAAATGCCCCAGTCTTCAAGCAGCACTTTTCACTTTGAAGGTGCGAAGCGCATTCCACACAAACCAGCCCGGTCGCTCACCTTGTGCAGCATAGTCTGCATATCTTCGGCAAAAGGGCTAAGTAAGACAGCGTCGTCCGCATACTCCAGGTCGGTCAATTTAGGGTCAACACCAAGTTCACTGGATTCCTCAGTCGCACCCTCCGGAATGTCGTCCATGACAGCATTGAACACGAACGGGGACACTTTTGATGAACACTACTAGAGGTGGTGAACGCCCGAGACTGTTGTCCGTAAACTCTCACCCTGCTTGCAGAGTGAGCATACAGTGATTTCAATCTGAGTAGCGTTTACATTTTAAATGTAAAGTGACACATACGAGGGGCAAACAAAATTTAAGAACTGACTTCATTCCAGACAGACGAGACAAGGTTAGCAATCCACTCTGTGTGTGATGACCAACTTCTGTCAATAAAGTCAGTCTACTTTCCAATGACCGACATTCCAACAAACATCTAGATAAACTTCAACGAGTTTAACATAAGATATTCATAAGCCAATATACAAAGTTAATCACATAGACAGTTATTCTCATTAACTTCAGACAAACCCCAGAATCTGACTCAACAACCGAGTCCGTTTTATACATTAAAAAAAAATTGACTACGATAAACTGAAAGTGATTCTTCATATTACAGGCGTTTATCAGTCAAACAATTTACATTAGTGTGATTGGACAAACAAAGGAGTCCGACGTTGCTTGCATAGAACGTGAGTGGTTTAGACAATATTCTCTATAATGGACATGTCAAAAACGATTCGTTCGTTACACAGCGATTGACGAGTGTTGTCTTACTTTGAAGGCTCTGGTGTGAGCACAATCTATCACACTAGGAGAATTAAGTCACCGTCATTTTGCGAGTAAGGTCATCAAAACCCATAAGCCTTCGTGGGCTGAGTGGAGAAATGCACCGATACATTCGTACAGAATTTCGTGCCAAAGTGCACTAGAACGATGCAATATTGTTGTGTCCACTTCGATTAAAACCGTAGGTTTTATGTGAAAATTTGATGTCTGTAATTTCTAAACTGCACCGGATAACTTGCATAAGATCACGAACGCCTCTAGTTTGACTAGAACTTATGTCCTGTCTTTGAATTTCGCGAAGAGTTAAGAATGCACGCTGTCTGGAAAGTGAAACTAAACGTCATAATTAAGCGTCAGATGTCAATCCCGCCAAGATTCATAACGATACCTAAAACCATAGATGCATGTGTGGCTTTGTGTAGGGCCTGATATGAGAAATATCAATTCGTGAGTATGATTAAAACGGACACTTTATTAGTATAAGATCCAAACGTGAATATTTGCTGTGCTAGATAATATTCTCAGTTTACTATTTAGCCATCAAGAGTTCTTAAACCGAGCGGTGTGACATAGAATGCACACAAACGCCGTCGTCTTAACATCACAATCAACGGTGCATCTACCGGCTGCTGCCGCACAGAATGGTGTGGTAAGATCTTTACCTCTTTGTTTCATTAATGCTTGAAATCTCACGTGTCAATTCTGCGCTAGTATCACATGCCAATAACACTTAAAGTTGACGCATGGTAGAGGACTCAGATAAGCTGCGTAGACTGCGACAGTCACCACCGCACTGTCGACATACTAGAAGAGACAGTTCTAGCAAATAAGATCTTTCATCAATTTCAAAACCCATTGTGAAATATATTTCATCCGATCCAAACAACAATCACGGTGGTAACTTAGCAAAGCTACATCTTCAAATTAACCGTGTGGTTTGCAGAGAGAACACTTCAGAGTTGTGGGTCTTTTCAACATAGGACACCTAACCATAATGTGTGTTCCGTCACAGGTTCACTCAAATGACAACACACATATATGAAGGTTTCCTTATGGTCTCTAAGTGTTATCTGAGTTCTGCAAACGAGCATAACACACGGTGTTCACAATTCGAATGACGATCGTGTCATCCCTGAAATTCGGATAAAAGGCGATTTGTTACTGATAAGTAGTTTGCAACGTTTGGTAATTTTTCAACGGGATTGAACACCTTCCAGGTCTAAATACACTTTGTAAGTGATGTCACGTATAATGCACCGAAACGTAATAAATTAACAGTAGCGGGAGCCATCTTTCGTATGTGTAAAAGTGTGCTAAAGACGTCAATCATACCCTCCCAGACTACTCTCATTAAAGTAGGATGTGTTGACAATTAAGCAAAAACTACGGATGCATCTAGGTTTCCGCCTGCTCTGAAACCCCAAACAACCCATGTGAAAAGATGCAGGCTTAAACCAGTCTTGTCAGTTCAGACATCAGATTTAGAGGCCTGGTTCTAAACGGAAATTTCAGTGAGAGTGCTGGTCTAAGTTCGTCACATCATCAGCATCGTAGATTAAGGACGATACTGCAAAACATACAATTAAGCTTCACGTAAGTAAACCGGAACACGCACACAAAGTTGACGTGGACACTGTAACAAAAAGGATTTCGCTATTACATCCACAGCAACACAAACACATGTGCGACATTGCACAGTGACTCCGTTGATCTGCCACCTTGCACGTTGATTAGTTGGCCACGATTCATTTATGAGGAAGTTTTCTGACAAGCCTTTTTGCCAGATAAGTGTCCAGTTTTTGTGGATATTTCAGCTACTGAAGTTGTACATCTACTCACCCCTTGAGTACGGCTTTTTACTTGCATAGCTACAGGTAGGAAAACAATTTCATGCGCCGATAAAAGTAAATTAGAATGGAATTATCCAGCTGCAGGCTAATTCTGTATTTCAGCAAGGGTCTTTCTGGGCACACAGGTCGTTCACCTCAGATCATCCAATAGGTTTATAGCCTTTAGTATTGAGTCGCATTAGGAATAGTCGTCAGTAGCTGAGTAGAGCATAATATTGGCTACAGCCGCATCCTAAGATATGTCTGTTATTCCTGTGAAAATAGCACGAAGGCTTGAAGTAAACACTCACCAGGGCATCACGACCCGCTTTCTGTAATGTAGCAATGTTACCATTCTGAGACAATCGTAAATGTTTGAGATTACTTATTAACTAATCAAACAGCCAAACGAAAATTGCACAGTATAAGTTGTTCCATAAGTCCGTGTCGATGAGTGTTCACGGTGTCAGACCACGCGATTTTATTGCGTTTTAGCCGCGTGTGCGATTCACGCCAGCCGATCATAACCAAGGGAAGCGATTACCCCTGACTAAAGGCCGTGTGCTGTGGGTCAGTCGGCAGCGAGAAACTATACTGTCGGTGTCGAACACCGAGAGGTGTACGCCTCTGTGACTGGAATGTATCAGCAATCACAGGAATCATGAGAATGACAGTCTATCTCACCATCGCCGTTGCAAATAAACCAAAACTCAATGTGTAATGAATGCCACTCCTACCCGTTAAATTTTCACCAAATAAAATTGACCCAGTGATTCCTTCTTCTATTAATCTTGTTCAATCCAAAAATTTGGGGCTGGACAGTTTCGGAATTGCATAAAACCGAAGCAGATTGAATGTCCGTCAAAAACAGTACTTCTTAACGAAACCTTCAGGAAAATCGTTCAGTGCATGTCGTTGTTAGTCAAACTTTACCAGCTTCCAGTTCATTCGTACCTTTGAAATGCAGCTCCAGTAATATCCTCTTAAACAGAAGACTTGAAGCGATTTCTCAGGTATTCTTTGTCCAGTGCTCTGTACGTTACATTCTCATGAACTAGCCGATGACAACTCTGTCGGAGGATTGCAGCTGCTCTTCACATAGGTTATTGGGATGACGCCTCACCTGTAGCTGTTAATGGTCGGACACACCTTTGGGTGTCGTGGATACGTACAGCTTGTGAAAAGCTGCTAACAGCATTCCCCACCTTTTGAGATCTAGCTGATTGAACAGCTGCTTTGTACGTGCGTATTGCTAGGCTGGAGTTTTCTGTAGTTGTCATTGCCGAAGCACAAACCGAGTGCGTGGCTCCACTGTCAAACAGCTTACTTGATTTTGTATGAATGGCTGTGACAATGAAATGGCTCGTTTCGATCGAGATCGTGAGAGAAAGCCGACGTAAACATCTATGGGATTGACACCACTCTATATATTACCACGCCAAACCTCTTAGGCCATGACTGAAGTTCTGTGGACGGTGACTGGAAATGCTGCATGGACTTCTGTAAGTAAAATCAAGGTGAACACTGAACACATGCCGAAGTACAATTTGCTATAGTGTTTCACATGCAGTTTTCACCAACTAGATTTGTCCGGAAGTAATGCGCGCCGATGGCAAACTGACAGACAAAACCATTGCTTTATTAGACCTGATTTACCTGATCGGATCTCCTAATAGGTTCGATCAAACGGAGGTTATTGATATAGACAATCATGGTCAAAAAGGCAGATGGTTAAATGTATATTGTGTCTCGTTCTTTCCGAAGTTTGAACGCGTTTTTTGTCCTGTTTATCCTAATTAAGGTTAAACATGTTGGTGATTAGCAGTAGGGGATTTTGGTTTCCATAATGGTTGAACATCACCCAAAACTGATCACAGCTGCCGCATTCCAATAGACTTTCCAGTCAGTCTCTTTCGAAAAGAAGCTTTAGACTCGAGTTTCGCTCACATTAGAGCTCGTCAGCAGTTCATATCTTTGCCGAGTCCATAACTAGAACTTCGGCCTCGCTTTCATGAGGCAACCACGTTGACCATTACGCCAGTGACTTCAAATTAAACGCGACCGAATTATCATATGCGAACGCTCAACCAGTTTCGCTTGTGAGTAATGGTCAGGTTGCCCGATCGCCGCGAGAGGAAACACAGTAACTATTGGTTAAACCCGATCGATGACCACTCGAATAGGACTTCTTTCCAAGTCAACAGAAAAAGGAAAACCTGAGGAAAATAAGACTAAACGGAAGGACCAGAGATGCTGCGTGTAAAAGCTCCACATTGACTGTTGCATGCTACCATTCCTGACAGTGATTTCAACACTAGAATTGGACGATCACGAAGTCCCAAGAATGACAAACGACACTTACAGAAGTTACTTAACGGAACTGTAGAGGCCTTCTGGCTCTAAATACATTATTGCTTCACCACCTCATGATTTAAGCCCATTGTTGGAGGTCTCGGCAAATGATGGTTGATGAAGTAAACCCTCTGAAAGCATACGAAGAGTACGACTTAACCATTGCAGATTATATTTATTATTTGACTAAATGATGATTTTTGAAAGATGCCGACGAAATAACGCGTTGCCCCCGCAGTTATTCCACTGAAAGGCACAGACAATGATGATTGATCATTGCTAATCCGTTAACATTTTCATTGCAAACAGACTACTGTTCCAAAGCATGGGACGACAGGAGTTGTACATGGACATTATACGCTTTTCTTTTCAGCAACAACAACAGAGTCTACCCGATACTACAGATGACAAACACAAGCAAAGGAAATAAGCGCCTTCGCTATGCTTACTGACATCTCAAAAATATAACAATCTCATGGGATAGTTCTACTCCATGCAAATCAGTTAAGTTCAACTATGAAAGTCGATTAAATCTCTCGCTTGGATAGCAACAGGATGACAGAGTTATTAAACCGTTCACCGGGCCTTTCACAATTCAATCCTGTGAAAGAATTGATATTAAGACAATAGATGTTCACTCTCGCGAAAAAAAACATCCACGAGACAGTCGGAGCGTGAATAATGATTTTATTTTCGGTCCTTGCAAACATGACAACATTATCGGTGTGCCGAACAGGAAAATGATCTGAACAAGCGTGCTGTTCCCAAATATCGGAAAAGTCGATTCGGAATAGATGAAAAAAGATGCCTCAACATTCTGGGAGAAATCCCGGTCGGATAGATTAAACGCGCACTGTGCAAAATCACAAAAAGGCCACAAAACCCAAGAGGTCCGAGGAAATCTAGTCCATCACTATCGTCCGCCGCCGCCGCCGCCAGTGGCAGCATTGGAAGAGCTGGCTTCTTGTATGCCGGAAAATACCACGAACAGAATTGCGGCCGGTAGGATATAGGTCCACTGTGAATTTTTGGAAAGGAAACGATTAATGTTATTACGTTTTCAAAACGAATAGTAAATTTGAAGGAATTTACCCCATTAGTCACCAATATAATCCTGGAATACTTTTTCAAAGAGAGGCTACTGATAAATTGCATACATGTTGGTGAAGTTCGCCGGGCTATTAATCACACATTTCAATAAACCCAAAAATTATGTAAAGATGAGAAATGCAAATACACTTGGAATTGTAATAATCACAATCACTAGACCAGCTATGAAACAACGTCACTACAACTGCGATGCTGCCATCCTACCACCTCTCATACTTAGCTACAGCTTACACAGTCGGATAAACCTCCCCATAGATATACTGCGAACCAAAAAAATAACAGTTCAGTTTTACTCATCGTTCACACACATCCCTGTCCTGATAGAAAGGATAAATCTTAGCTTGGATGATCCAGGTAACCGAGGTGATTTGCCTCCGAGCCTACAACTGTAGTCGGTCACAAACTTAGCTGAACTAATTGGATGCGTAGTCATGAGTAGGTCAAAGCGATTACCATTGAAATCGGTTATAAGATCTGGGTTCCATCCCGTCTTGCAACGATTATCACTCTGAATCAGACAAACTCCAGGTCCGAAAGTAATCAGCCAAACCTAAAATAAGTCCGATCGTTAGTTACTTTGGTCATCAAACTCTTCCACTCTGAGGACGATTTCTCTCTGAGATCATTCTACGTGAAGAAATCTTCCTAAATCTCTTCTGAGTGGATTGGTCAGTAGATTACAGTATTCCTGAATGATGTTGTCGTTATAACAATCCCCTGAATGTTTGCCAAGGATATCAAAAATGTAGTTAGCAATGTTTTATAAAAATGATCACTGGTTGTCATCCCTGGAAGTATTTTGAGATAAATGCAGCTTTTCCTTAAAAACATTGAGGCTTCCTACCGTCATGTTCCAAGTGCATCCTGTCAACATCTTGAGCACTCGGAATGCTTGGCCATCTATACAGTTGGTAGTAGGTTGTTCTCTGAGCTTGCTAGTAGACAATCCAACACCGATAACATCTATACCATGGGGTGCAGATTTTCCCAACCATTACCAACGTGAACATCAACTTGGAACAGATATCACGGGGGTTACCGCTTGCAGACCAAGCATAACAGTATAAATTTGTTACGGTCAACCACTCTATGAAGTAGTTTGGATCAGTTTCGCTGAAACAATAAAAAAGAAAATCGGTCGTCACGGCTATTGTAAACGACTAAACAGATAGTATCAGAGCTCTCTAAATCTCGCACTTGGCCGCAGAGCTGATAGAATACCGAGGAAGATTTTGTCAACGTTATTCAACCACAAGACATGAGGCGGGCATGTCTAAGAATGTTTTATAACTCGGTCGGCGTCTACACAAGATTTTACCGCCAACCGAAAAAAGAAACTTTGATTTTTCCTACCGAGTCGACAGTCTCAGAAAATCGTCGTTGATTACTTGTAGATTAGAGCAACAGAGCATCCAAGCCGTATTACAGCACCGAAAGAATCGTTACGACCGGAGAAATCCAGGCTAGCAATACAAATTGTATCCTCATTAACCAAAGCCACTCTATGCAATGTGAGAAAAGCGACCCTACCGCTGATGACCACCACATTTGATGGTTCAAAAGTTGTTGCCTAGACATGTTTCGAAGACTAACGTAAGATTTAGTTCAAAGTATATCACCAACCAAAATGTGACGGCAAGCTGCTGACTTTTGTAATGAACCATCGGTATCAGACGTCTAGTGGACAGTAAAAATGGATAAACCTGCCGTCTTGCATCCGAGCGACCAAGGGTATCGATGGTATGTTCTTTTTAAAAGGACATGCTGAATAAAACAAGCCAAAGTAAGCTACAATTAAACTGCGATTGACTCACTTTTCGACATGCTCTCAAACTCTCACAGGAACAAAGTACATAACCGGTGTGACTGGTCTGGATGCTTCATGAGAAAGTATCACTTGCCCTTTAACTGAATGAAGCATAAAAGTTTTTGTTCGTGATTCACACAAGACGTAGTTTCGTTCCACTTCGTCTACATATAACTGCCGTATACGTACCTGAGTGCATATGGACGATTACCAACTGCAACCGAGTCCCGGTAACTCCAGTGTTAACCACCAATTTCCTCAATTCCTCACCCACATAGGTATGCTGTTTGGTAAGTTTTGCTCCGTTCAGTTGTCTACCGCTCTTCCACTCTGAGTTTTTATCATTTCGCGCTGTAAATAATACTGACAAATTACCAAAACACAATAAAACGTGAACGCCAAGCACAGAGTCTCAGGATTCTCTGATAAAGACGATGACCATTATGCATTCGCAGACAGCCATGAGGTTGACCAGAAGTAGTTTTGGCTCGTATCACCAATCATCAAAATAGTGACGAGATACGTACAACAAATTGAGTCAACAGAAAAAGGAAAACCTGAGGAAAATAAGACTAAACGGAAGGACCAGAGATGCTGCGTGTAAAAGCTCCACATTGACTGTTGCATGCTACCATTCCTGACTGATTTCAACAGTAGAATTGGACGATCACGTAGTCCCAAGAATGACAAACGACACTTACAGAAGTTACTTAACGGAACTGTAGAGGCCTTCTGCCTCTAAATACATTATTGCTTCACCACCTCATGATTTAAGCCCATTGTTGGAGGTCTCGGCAAATGATGGTTGATGAAGTAAACCCTCTGAAAGCATACGAAGAGTACGACTTAACCATTGCAGATTATATTTATTATTTGACTAAATGATGATTTTTGAAAGATGCCGACGAAATAACGCGTTGCCCCCGCAGTTATTCCACTGAAAGGCACAGACAATGATGATTGATCATTGCTAATCCGTTAACATTTTCATTGCAAACAGACTACTGTTCCAAAGCATGGGACGACAGGAGTTGTACATGGACATTATACGCTTTTCTTTTCAGCAACAACAACAGAGTCTACCCGATACTACAGATGACAAACACAAGCAAAGAAAATAAGCGCCTTCGCTATGCTTACTGACATCTCGAAAATATAACAATCTCATGGGATAGTTCTACTCCAGTAAGTTCACGATCTCAAATGAATTGCATGTAAGAATGAAGGTGGGGACAGGAATGCACAATCATTTTATTTAGCACAGTCTACAAAGTAATCAAGCATTACCACCAGCATTATAATTTTCGGTTTTTGGCAATACCCGTGGATACTATGACTCTGGTTGTTGATTTTCATAATGGTTCCCGAAGAGGCAGAGTAATACATAAATATAAAGTTTAGAGAACAAAAACGAAAATAAAAGAGCAGGGATGCTTTAGGAAAGAGGAAAACCAACAACTATGCTGATGCAGACTCGCCACCTACTGCAATACAACGTTATATCAGTTTTCAACCAGAGCTACGGATGGTTGCGAACTTGCCAACTACGTGCGCGGCACTTCACTAAACTAGCTCAATGGAACGGTCAAGACATTTATAACCCGTGATCACGTCATCGACCTTGCAGCAGGCGTGCCATATGTGACAGTGTATAAGCGACTATTCACTGGGATTTGATCGATCAAAATATTGCTCTCCTTTGGAAATCAGTGAGCCCTATTCCAGTCTGACCATATGACTCAACTTCAACTTCGCCAGTGATTGAGGGAGAACTTAGACTGATAGTCATCGAGAAGTGAACCCAATAGAGAAATTATTACAACATATCTTACCGAACATGAACAAATTAGGCGAACAGACCCTAACACATTCGGCTCATACGGCTGAAGACAGTCAATTTAGCCAATCAGAGCAACGTAGTGCACGAGCCTTCCTACCATGTCAGGGTAGCAGAATACATATTCTTTGGTTAAAACAGAGAACACGCTTTGGAGGCGAACAGTAAGCTAGTGAAATAACGGAACATTCAATCAACAATATGAACGAGTGTAGCCATCGAGCACTATCTAGCTTCAAGTAGCATAGTAATTCACAACACCAACATGTCACACATTAATTCGGTGGCAAGTGTTAAAACTTGGGTGTAAGCTCGAAAGCAGCAATACTACCTCAGCTAGTAATGGGTAACACATTGACAACAAACAGCACTGACAATCGACGAGCACATGATTAGTATTAGTCCACGATTGGTTTATAAATCAACAGTAACAAACGGTGAGCTACACACAGAAGTAACACACTCCTGACAGTCCCCAACTACATCTAGGATAAATCACCCACTGCGTCGATTAGCGTCTAACAAGCAAGCAAATGTCAAGAAGTCAAACCAGAGTTGAGAAACAAGTGGATGGCAGCAAAATACACAAAGGGCACAACTTGGAAGAATGGACGTTTAAAGCCTCTTGATACATCCTGATACACAATGGAATAAGTCATGATCACTGACGACTGAAGTGGGTTTGCAAACCACAAAAGACAAATTATCTGAGTCGGTGCGAACTGTTTCACGATGTAACATCACTCAGCGAAATACAATCCACGAATGTACCACGACTCCATTAGTCAAAAACGGCCAAGAGGCAGACCAGAGTACCAATGCTCAATTCGTCGCTCATTGCAACAGTGACGTGAGATATCGCAGAAAAGAGAACAAAACAGAGAACAGTGAATAGCACAAAAGCAGGAAGGACTAGGAACATTGCGAATGCGGACACGTTATTGATTGCGGAGAGTTACTATTCAATATACCATTACTGAGTGAGGTACTCAACTGGGAAGGCAACATCTACCCTCTTTATTTAACGGAATAGCCAGTCTTCATATTTTGTGAACACCAAGCGATTTTACCCGACTATTGGTAGTCTCATTAAGTCCTGACACAACAAACGCTCGGTTGGCCACGTGATTACACGACCATTTCACTTGATGTAGGCCAACAGGGAGACGACGATGATCAACAAAACAAACCTGTTC